>JAEANM010012713.1:0-14692 GCA_017656035.1 Myanophis thanlyinensis | reverse complement strand
TAAATAAATAAATAAATAAATAGTGTATTTTTCCCTCTTCTAAAAAAATAATTATGATTGCTTTGAACCTAACCAAATGGCAAAAGATTTGAAATTGGATCTTCTACAGTACAGGTATTCAGTACAGTTCGTTAGTAACCATTCAAAGTTACAACGGCACTGAAAAAAGTGACTTATGGCCATTTTCACACTTATGACCACTGCAATATCCCCATGGTCATATCATCAAAATTCAGAAACTTGGCAACTGGTTCATATTTATGACCATTGCTATGTCCCAGGGTCATGTGATTACCTTTTGCGACCTTCTGACCAACAAAGTCAACAGAGAAGTCAGATTCACTTAGCAACTGTGCTACTAATTTAACAACTGCAGTGATTCACTTAACAATTGTGACAAGATAGGTCATAAATGGCACAAAACTCATTTACCAACTGTTTATCTTAGCAACAGAAATTTTGGGCTCTGTTGTGGTTGTAAGTTGAGGATTACCTGTATATTACTTCTTCTTTTTGGCAAATACTTTCCCCTCCCCTCTTTAACCCACTTCCACTGTGAACAGACATACTTCCACTAAAACAAGCAGTTAATTTAATAAAATGGAATGTTAATCTTGCAAGTGGTTTTTGTTTAGAGGGCTTAAAAGCCACAATCTTGCTAAGTGTGGGATTTTGAGAAATTCATGCGCTTATAATTTCCTCTTTTTTTGCAGTAATTATTCAGATCGTTTATTAGTTTTGACAAGCTGAAAAAAAATGATAAAAGGAATATGCTTAGCCAGAAAGCATGCAGTAGAGAAAAAAGTATTTTTAATAGGGTTTTTTTAAAAAAAAGGATTTTTACAGAAAATATATTACAAAAGTTAAGACTTAGAATATGCAGTGTCAGTATATAAAGAAGTAATAAAAAGCGTGCTGGGATAACAGGAGGGAGAGCAGGGAGAATTATAAATAGAAAAGTCATCAAAGCTACAAACCTGTTGCCATGGCACAAAGCACTGCAGTTTACAGAAAAAAGATGATTATATTATTGCAATAATTGTATTTTTTTTCTTTTTGCCAAATCCGTTTATTGTGGTTATAATTTGTTTTCCAATGACATCCAACCATGCTTTTCAGTGAAAAGTTAAGGTTAACCAGAGAACTTAACCATATAGTCTCTTCCTATAGACCATAACAGTTTCTCTCTGAGCCTGGTTGTTTTCTTTCAGACATTTCATTACTCAAACTAGGTAACATCATCAGTGCTGGAAGCATTGATGATATTACCTAGCTTACATAATGAAACTTCTGCAAGAAAACAACCAGGCTCAGAGAGCAATCAGGATCCCTCATTTCAACCCTGAGCTACAAATATTCTCCTTTCTTCATGATAGTTGGCTCTCCGGAGTCAATCCATTTTGACCAAATGAAATATCCCCTGCTATTTAGCATCCTAACTGTGCTAAAATGCACTCCTGGCTCTTAGAATTCTAATGTCTCATTTTCTCCTTTGACATAGATCCAGCAAACTAAGAAACGAACAATTAACCATTCCAAGAGAAAATCGTGGATTAGCTCAAGAATAGTAGTATTACAGATTAGCAGACCGTGAAGTGAAAGGAGAGAGAAAAAAATAAATATTCTGATCAGGTCTATGATGATATACTCGGTGTACATCATGCATAAAATCACTCAGGACTGTCAAAGTGCAGTTGTTGCCTGAGATGAGAGCGGCTTTTCATGTTCCTTCACTAAACTGCTCAAATGACCATTCTCTAGGTTGTACTCATCAGCTTCAGCTACCACTTCAGTATCCGTTATTGGCTTTGGCTTGTCTATGTCTTTAGGCAGAATGTAGTTTTTATTTATCTGACCATACATATTGGCCACTGATTTTTCAATGTCTGCTAAGTTATGGATATTTTTAAGAATTCCCTTCAGTTGCTTGCAAGAAGAGTCAGATGGCTCTGACACGCAAGCCTGAGACGACACCATGGTTTGCTTGGGGCTTGACTTAGTATATTTTGTAACATGTAGAAGTTGGGAGCTTTGAATGGGTGAGGGAAGCCTTTGAAGGGGAGGGAAGGGAAGTGCTAATGAGGGAGGAGACAGCAGTGGAGGGGATGGAGAAGGAGGTGGAAGTGGGACAGGAAGTTTTGGTAGGTCTTGAATGCTTTTTGTTTCATCGTCAGACATTTTGATCAAAGAAGGGGAAGGTGTTGACGTACGGTTTGGTAGAGGGGATAACTGTTCAGGATTGTCATGGTCAGTAATGGCAATGGATGGTGCTGTTGATGTTATGAGTTCAGTCACCTCAGAACATGCTTGGAAAGAAGAAAAAGAAACCGCAGGAGATCCTGAAGAGGGAAGAAAACATTCAGAAATTCGTTCTACCGTTCTCTCTTCCTCTTGCACACAGGAACTACTTGCCAGTGAAAACCCACTTTTCTTGTCTTGGCATTTCATTGGTTGCATTTCTTGCAGAGCCTGTTGCTCAAACTGCCTTGCTTTCTCTCTAACCGATGTCCTTATGACAGAGCTGGTCTTCAAAACTAGACTGCTTCTACCAGATCTTCTTTGATGGATTCTAACCCTTTCATTCTTTACTCTGTTTTTCTCCTGGTCCCACTGAATTGGGTCCATAATGAGCAAAATATTTTTCCTGGTAAGCTGACTTGGTAAAGTCCATGCCCGCTCAATGTCTTTCAAAGTGCCGTTCAACATAACGTTTTTCAAAGCTGACTTTGTACGAAAGAAATGGGACACCCCATATTTGCTGTCATGTAACAACTCAGAGGTGGAACTAGGCAATGCGCTCTCAGCGTAGAGAGGGTTTTGAATAGTTAATGGAGTCTCATCAGATAAGAATGTAATATTGCTTGCAGATTTGGGAAAATTATTTTTCAATGTTCCTTTGATATTAGACTGCTTGTGGGCCTCAATTGCACGAGAAGCAAAGTTGCTAATAACTCTCTGACGGTCTCCTCCATCTAACAATATATTTTTTCTCCTGCTTTGTTGAAAACGGTAGAGAAGAAAAAGACTTGAAAGAAAAGAAAATAACCACAGATGAGAAAGCATGCATGAGAAAAACAACATGAATGCAGTGAATATGAAACAGAAAATGAATAAAAATCTATGTTCTTCTAGATCATCTAAATTAATCTACATGTAATTAACCTACTAAACCACAGAAAATTATTTTACTACTTCACTGGGAGAAAGGGCATAACAAGCAAATGAAAATATTATAGGATGCAAGTCTGCAATCCACATTTGAAACAGGATCAGATTTCTCTGTGTAACAATTTACTTACTGCAAAGATTGCTGGAGGGACAAAACATTACAGAAAGTATATATTTGGTCAAAACCCAATTGCATTTGTGTTTTTCATAGAATTATAGAGATGGAAGAGACCTCCGGTCACTTGATCCATCCCCATGGTAAGTGCCAAGATATGCTAAAGCATTTCAGACAGATGGCTAATCAAGTATTTGATGACCTCCAGTGAAGGGAAATATGAAACTA
This sequence comes from Myanophis thanlyinensis, assembly GCA_017656035.1. Taxonomy (NCBI): domain Eukaryota; kingdom Metazoa; phylum Chordata; class Lepidosauria; order Squamata; family Homalopsidae; genus Myanophis; species Myanophis thanlyinensis. The sequence continues at coordinate 11,181 of JAEANM010012713.1, read as the reverse complement.
TAAAACATGTGAAGAGTATGGAAAAAAAATCTCCCCTCCAGCTTCTATTCTAGAGGTTAAATATATCTAATCATTTTAACTGTTCCTTATAAGATTACATTTCTAGTCCCCTCATCATCTTTGTAAGTTCTCCTCTGAATTCACTCATTTGTTCATTTAAAAGGGAACTCCAAACTACAAGTCGGTATTCTAAATGAGGCCCAATCAAGAGTGGGGACTTCTAATGATATGAATCCTATGTTCTTGTTAATACAAGTAGTCTTCAACTTACAACCAGAATTGTAATGTTCTTAAGTGAGAAATTTGTTAAGCAAGTTTGCTCCATTTTATGACTTCTCTTGTCACGTTAATGTTAAGTGAATCACGGCAGTTCTTAAATTAGTAAGATGGTTGTTAAAGCAAGCTGGTTTCCCCATTGATTTTGCTTGTCAGGTCATAAAAGGGATCAACATAACTCTGGGACACTGCAACCATCATAAATGTGAGTCAGTTGCCAAGCATCCAAATGTTTAATCATGTGATCCCAGGGATGTTGCAATGATCATAAGTGTGAAAAATGGTCAGAAGTCACTTTTTTCAGTGCTGTTGTAACTTTGAACAGTCACTAAATGAATGTTGTAAGTCAAGGACTACCTCTATTGCCTAAACAGGCATTTGCCATTTTAGCAGTAGCATCATCCTGTCAACTCATGTTTTCAACTTGTGTTCCCTTAGAATACTCCAATCCTTTTCAAATCTACTACTGCCTGCCAGATTAATTTTCTCCACTCCTATACATGTGCTTTTCATTTTTTTTTTTTTATCACCAGTTGTAACTCTATAAATTTTTTTCTGTCTGTTTGATTCCATTGTTCAAGCCTGTCTAGGCCTTTTCAAAAAATTTCTTGGTTTTTTTTTCTAACTGTTCTTTCTAGTTTTGGATCGTCTGCGAAAACATAAAGCCTTTTTAATAAGGAAATCATGGGTTTTTCTAGAAAATATTTTTAGGAACAGTGGTTGGTCAACCATCTCTCTTTTCTTCTCTGTCTCCTCTACTTGTTCTGGTCAGTCTGAATTTAGCATAGCTTAATTGCAGATATGAGGAACAAAATAAAGCTATAATTGCACAGCTTGTCGTTTAACTGAGATCATTCTTACAGATGTTAATGAGACCTCTGATAAATGAAAGGCATTAGAATTGTGACTTGTTTTTGACTGTGGAGAAATGTCATTAACACCAATAACCTGAAGGGCCTCGAATCTATTTGCTGTAAGTTATTGGTGACACTGCTTTTAATCTTTTATAGCTAGTTTCCTTTGGAGGGTAGTGCATAAAATCTAGTTATTGCATACTAGAAAAATAAAATAATTGTATTTATTTAAAAAAACACAACTGTTTCCATTTGCTACTATATTAGCCACTAGTATGAGTGTTTACTTACTGATGCCTACATGTCCAAAGACAAATAAGAAAAGAAAATGAAGAATAAATTTAATTTCAAAATGCTATCTGTAGAAGCTTTGTGTAAGTCACAACACAGATTTCAACTGAAAACAGAATGAGAGCCCCAAGGAAAGGAAAGTAAAAGAAAAGAGATATTGTTTTCAGGGTACTTATTGCTTAAATCTTCAGGCATTATTAAGTATTAGCATTAAACAGTTCAAATGCATGGTGAAATACATTCTAAAATGTTATTTGCAAAGAGGTTGTTAAAGATTGTTTGATAAGGTGCATTTAAGCAAACGTGTTTTAATCAAAAGAGTTTCTGTATATCTTCTGTATTCATCCCTTCAATGGATTTTTTAAAAAAGTCCAGTTACTAAAGCCAGCTCTATCCATTTCCTGAGGCAGCCTGACCCAATAGAGCTTGATACAGTACTCAGCTGGAATCTCTGATGTGAGTATAAAGTTTTTGTAGAGGTTGAAAATACTATTCAAGTTTCTACCCATGGAATAGTCAGCTTTTTTGGTTCATGTTGCATGCAAAAGTTTGACTTTTGCTTTATGTACACTTTCCTAGTTATATGTGGCATTTGAACATCTTGACATAATTTTCCAATTACCAGAAAAACCTTGCATTCAAGTCATTTTATCAGAATTTGAATAATGCTAACTTTGGGCAAATGGCTATATGAGGATGATGATTAGCCAAACAAATATCTATGGAGATTCTTAATCGTCTAGCTCATGATTGTTCAAAGGGCAACTGGACTTCCTTGGTTTTTTCCCCTTGAACTGAGGAAGCTTCTTGGATGAGAATGCAATGTTCGCAAAGAAAAAAAACCAAGACAGTCCAGTTGTCTTTTGAAAGCATCTTTGGAACATTAGCCAAGTAAGCTAACAGCCCAACCAAAGAACTACCAAGATCCCTCTCATCAGCAATAAAGGGCAAGCCACTACAAATAAACCTGAAGCAAGCCCCATTCCTTACTAGCTCTGAAAATGTTACCTAGTTTGGGTAATGAAATATCTGCAAGAAAATAGATTAACAGAGTTGGAAGGGACATTGTAGGTCATCTAGTCACAATCAAGCTTAGACAGCAGCAAGGACCCTTCATTTCAACACTGAGCTATAAATATTCTCCTGTATCATTATGGTAATGATCTTTTAGTGGTGACTTTAAATGGTGATATCAGTTTGAATGTGGAATCTTAAAAAAGGCCATATGCTCTTATGTGGAACAATAATGTTTCCATAGAAGGTCTTGCCAATATTTCCAGTCCATATTTGTATATTCTCATGCATATCCACAAACTATATTTTTCATCATTTGTTGTTGAGCCAAACCTCAAACTTCTAAATATCAGAAAATTGCAGTGAACAAATGTAACCACATGCCACTACACAGAGGGGAATGGCATTGTGAGTCTCCAAGGACTGGATTCATTGGATGATGGTTAAGTAGTTGGGAAAGGCAAGTTAAATTATAATTTCCTTCACCTGAGCTATGTCATCCTGCATCTCCAATGGACTATGTCTTTGGCTAGGCCAGTGGTGTCAAACTGGTGGCCCATGAGCCAGATGTACAGTATCACGCATCCACCCCAGTTCCATGAAGGGAAAAAACACTGCAATGTGTCACATGATGGCAACATGATGCTGTGTATTTGACACCTGTGGGCTAGGCAAAAAACAGGTTGATCTTCCTTCTATTATGACTATTGTCAGCTGAACTCATTAGTTTGTTTAAATTGATGAAACTTTACAAACTATTAGAGATGCAATCAGTTCTATATTCCAAATGGCTCTTGGGGAAGAGCAATAGTACAGAATATTAGCTTTCTATATATTCTGGATTTAATACTTAATTCTGACTGCATTCCTGCCAATGGTCCTTTGAACCCTCTTCTTCCTTTCCCCAAATTTGCTTTCATCCTGCCTGTAATCCCTTTTCTTATCCACTGAACTGTATACTATTTTCATAGATTGATGAAACCTGGTCTTCTCTGGCATGCCTAGGAAGAAATGCTAAGCCCAGTATAACCTATTCACTTTTTTCTCCTACCCCTGTTCCAATTTTGGGGGGCAATGTAGAAACACATTGATTCTGTCAGCCTTTTGATATTTTGCATACACAGGCACATAGGCTTATATCAGCTGTTCCCAATGCTCTAAACAGAATTCACTTGTACAGAAAGGTGCACGCTGGACCTGACAAATTACCTAATTCTGTCATATCAAAAATAAATTTGCATACTTTAAAATATGTTTTTAAAAAATCTATATCAAGTTTCTGAAATATACAGTACTTAGTATGTAGATAGATGATCTTCACATGGTATACCAAATTGACAGTACTGCTTGTCACAATTCTCTTATGTGTTTCAAAATTTATCTACATGTTTTTGCTTACACAATTACCATTTCTTGTCCTCCTTCGATAAATGCACTATTCCCCTGTGATGTTCACCAACATGCGGTTGATATTTAGAAGATTATGTATTAATTTGCTTAGCCATGATAACTGTAATTTCTAAAGTATCAAAATTATACCCTGCATTATTAGCATTTCAAATTTCATTGAAAACTTACATGGTGCTGTCACCCAGTTCTTCATAGAGATTATTGGCAGGGATGCTTACTGATTTGCCAGCTGGTAAGGCCATCTGGATGCGAGCTGTCTTTGCACATTCAGCTTGTCTCCTTTGGAGAAATCATATGGGGAAGAAGTGAAGAGATTTGAAGGGAATCAAAGAATGTTTCTAACAAGCCCACATTGATAGAAATAGTCATGTGGAGAATTCATTAGAGCTTTTCACCTGGTAATTGATGCTAATGATAAGCATTTGAAAATACTGCAAATAGAATAAAATCTGCTTCGTGAGGCAGGTATACTCAGTTTTCTTAACAATGGAATATTGTAGTGATGTTTTTGTGCATGATTGACTAGAAAGTTCCAGAAAAGTTGAACAATGAACTCCAGTTCTCTAAAAATGAATAACTGGGATATTAAAATTATGAATTTACCTCCCATTTTCTTAATATCTATACCAAGGAAAGAAAAAGACTGGGATTATAGATAAATATCTCAAGAATTACTATTGAATAAACAAATTTACTTATATTAGGTTAATATTCTGGGATTTTAAATCAATATACAATTTGTGTTTTCCACTTATTTCCCTAGTCAGGTTTATAAATCTACCTTTCATATAAAATGATTCTACCTTTCACATAATTTTTATATTAGCATAAACACTTGTGTTTCAAGAAAATTTTCAATGAAGTGTATATTTAAATGAAATTTACTTACACATTTTACAATGTGAATATAATCTGATCAATCTTAATATTACTATTTAGGAAGCTTTTTTTCTGTAGAATTAAATAGCATTAAATATTAAAACCTGTAAAGGGATGCATCACCTAGGTAAATACCTTGCCTTGGTGAGGTGGCAGAATAATCTAAAATGTTTAACATACTTCTAATCTCCTAACTTTATTTTGGAAAAGCTTGACCATTTTCAATCATTATGTACTGTCCTACTGATATGATACACATATATCCTTTTTGAACTCATTGTTCCCAAACAAAAGCTAAACTTTTGCATATTCATACACAAGGCAAATAAAGTTTAAAAATAAAATACTTACTCTTTAAATCTGTTTTGTAATGCAGAATGGTAAAACAGAAATAAGAGAATAAACAGTGAGATTCACATAGAAAAATAATTCAGAAAATTCTTATCAATTTATAGGCTACATATTTATAGGGCTGTATCCTCAATCTTTAATTGTTTTGACTAACCCATTAGATATATTTTAATAAATTAATAGGATATTTTTATGTGACCTTTAAAAATAGCTTTTTAGTTGTAATTAACTTTGTTAATTGCATTAACTGTTTTTTAACTGTTATCCAACTGCCATCTTACAAAAAGCCCCCCTTTCTTTGAAAGAGCTATAGAATAATATACCTTCAATGGGCAAACTAAAAAAGAGAGTATTTTATTAAAACATGAATTTATGCAGATTTATTAGATTAAAACTAATACCAGCTAACTCTTAATAAAGCAGCAACCTGATAAGTTATTGTGAACTAAAAAATATCTTACGTTATTGGAAAAAAGAAAACTTCTTCCATCTGATAGAATAAGCCAGACTGGTTGTATTAACATTATTGCCAGGGAGTTGAGATGGCTTAACGGTTAAAGACTCTAAGCTTATTGGCTGGAAAGCTGACAGCCTGGGTTGAGACCCAACTGTTGCACAATGAAGTAAGTGCCCATTTTTGCCTAGATCCTGCCTGGCGAAAACATGCAAATGCAATTAGATAAATAGGTACCACTTTGGGTGGGGAGGAAAAGACACTTTGTGATATCATGCTGGCCACACAAAATGTCTTCAGATGGCACTTGAAATGGAGATGAGTGCCACCCCCTATAGTCAGCAATGTGTGTATATCAGTGGTGAAATTCAATTATTTTTACTACCGGTTCTGTGGGCGTAGACACAGGATTAAACATCACCAAGCACAGAATTAAACTAGTGAAAATTAAACATCAAATAGTGGCTACCACCGTTACAACATACTTCTATATCAACTATTACAATTACTTGTATTATTCTGTTTCTTATTTAATTAATTTTTAAACTCTTTTCAGTTTTACTTTGTGTTTCTGGCCTTTGGCCATAATAGTCATTCATTCATTCACTTACATTTACACACATTTTAGCACATCCAAACTGTACACAAATCTGTGCTTGCATTTTTCTTCCAGATTTTAAATCAGACAATTTTAAAATAATGCATATCGTTGAGTTTTGTTTCTATATGTCTGTTATGAATATTTATTTATTAAATTTTAAAACAATCCATTTCTCTCCTAGAGGGATTCTGGGCACTGTACAAATAAAATATGGAAAAACATTATGTGGTAAATATATATTAATAATTGCCCATTATTAATTTATTTATCTTTGCCTCATAATTATTATTTTCTTTGTGTGTAGCATATTTAAACTTCAAAGTTACTGCTACATAACAAATAACAATGTTTCCTTTTTATTATTTTCCTACAATGCTATAACAATACTAATTCCTATGGTTAAATAAGCAATTGAAAATTCATTTAACTTTACAGCTTTTTAAAAATAATCTGGAAAAATTCATTGAATGTTAAACAAATTAGAATGTTAAACAAATTGTATTGAAAAATGTTTATTACAAACTGAATGCTTCCATTTTATGGGCACCACTAATGATGGTTATGTTCATTCAAGTACAATTTTTCCACTATGTAGTAGACTTCATTTGTTATTTTGCTAGCATTTATAGCTGCCAATTAAGGCATAAGAAAAGCTACAGAAAAAGAAAAATAGGCATATTTCCTAAATTATTTAAGTCATGCTATAGAAGAATAGCAGTCTTTTCATGTTTTTGACATTCCTTTGAAAAAAAATCTGCCTTTACTCTGGTTTTTTTTTCTTCATGGTCATTATGAATTACTTTAGATATTTGAATTAAACAAAAATCTTGCAGAAGTATTACTAGTTACAATGGCAATGCTTCAAAAATAACATATAATGAGCTGAGTCAGAACAGGGCTTGTCAAAATCTTTGTCCCACATAAGAAAGTCAGCATGGAATGAAAACAGTTCTCTGTAACTCAGCTGATTACATGCTGGTTTGCCACCATAGTTAGCGAGTAAGTTATGTGTAGTCAAAGCTAGCTTTATGTTCTAGTGGGCCTCTTTATTGTTAGGCTTTTTAACACGGATATCTGCTAAGCAACAGTTCCATAGACACATGGATGAACTTGGCTAGGAACTGAATCTTACTGTTACATCAGAACACCAGTCATAAGCCATAAACAACAGTCTCTACATCACGGGTGTAAAACTCATGGGTGTCACATTGCAGTCATATGATGTATTGCAACATTTTTCCCTTTGCGGAGCTGTGATGGGCGTGGCCTGCACATGATGCATTTGGTCCGTAGACTGCCAGTTTCACACCCCTGCGCTACATAGTCCTTGATTTATGATTATTAATTCAGTGAATATTCAAAATTACAATGGTGCTGAAAGAAGATACTTAGAACTTGTGCCTGAAGTCACAGCCCTTGCAATAGCTTCGCAGTCACATGATAGCAATCTGGGTACTTGGCAGTCTATTTGCACTTATGACTGATTGCCAATTGCTCTGTGATCGGGTGATTGCCATTTGCAATCTTCTCTGTTGGCTTCACCAGAAAGACAATGGGGAAACCAGCAGAAAAAAAAAAGTGTTGCCACCTGCTAAAAGGAGGGCTTTCATTTCTGAGGGCTGGCTGAAAACAGTCACTGACGAAAATCAATCAGGATTGTCAATCATGGAGTGGAGAGGCTTGTACACAGGAAATCCCCTCCCCCCAAATCATATGCATGTAATAAACAAACTCATCCACAGCCTGCACCAGGCTTCCCAGGACCTGTCCCATCCCTCTGAGGCACTCTGAACTCCTTACCTTACAGTGTTTTTTTACCCTCCTGGTTGGATTTCAGTAGGGAGCATAGAGATTTGTCAGGGCCTAAAAATGCTCCCTACAGAGCACAAAAGCAGTATGGTAAAAGGAGTGCAGCATGTATTGGGGACTGTGAGAGTAGCATGAGTTGGGTGCTGTGGAGACTTCTGCTGAGAAATCTTCTCTGCTGAGATCCCATGAGAGCAGAGAAACAGTGCAATACATTAAGGGTGTTAAGTCCTTCAGAGGGGCATCTCAGTAGGATGGAGGAGCCCTGGGAGAATCAGTGCAAGCTGTGAATGAGTTGGGGTGCTGTAAACAAGCCTCTCTACTCTATAGCTAAAAATAGAAATAGCAACAGTACTTAGGCTTATATACTGCTTCACAATGCTTTTACAGCCCTTTTTTAAGCAGTTTACAGAGTCAGCATATTGCCCCCAACAATCTGGATCCTCACTTTATCAACCTCGGAAAGATGGAAGGCTGAGTCAACCTTGAGCTTGGTGAGATTCGATCTGCCAAACTGTAGGCAGTTGGCAGTCAGCAAAAGTAGCCTGTAGTCTGCAGTCTGTGCGCCACCACAGCTCATCCTCCCAGAGAAATCAAAGCAGGATTTTCAGACCCTAAATGGAGAGACTTGCCCACAACATACCGCTCCCAAATTTTTACTCAACCTGTCCCAAGACCTGCCAGGTTCGCCTCCACCCAACTTAAGCACCCTATGTCCCTTACCTAAGATACTGTCTACTCAATGACTTATGAGATAGCTTAACAATGGGAACCATGAATGCTGGGATTGTGGTCATTGAGTGAAGTTAACATGTGATTATTTTTTCATCTAATGACTTAGATTTTGGTCCCATTTGAGGTGGTAGGTAAGGCTACCTGTGCCAGATAGTTCAGTGTACATGTTGCCATATTTCAAATCTTGCTCAATCCTTTGCACTGCTTGTTATCTGGAATTTTTCTTCTGGTGAACAACTGTTCACTAGAAACAGTTGTATGCTTTATTTCTCTGTTCTGTTTTTATGACTAGATAATTCCCAAAAGTTAGATTAAGGTACTGTCTTTACATTAACAGAGCAATAATATTTATGCCTTTGAAGTAAACATATGCAAAGAGGCATAATAAAGAAGAAGTGAAACTGGAGTGAAATAATCATAATCCATTGAAATAAATGAATGTCAGTAATGACAATCATGATTGAGTATCAATTGAGCCCTTGTCCTCAGCTAACATCCATTTGTTCAGTGGCTATTCAAACTTGTGACAGTGCTGACAGAGGATACCTCAAAGTTCTCACCATTGTGGGTCCATGCAGTTATATGATTATGATTTGGACACTCAATCCTTAGCTGCAATAACATGATTTTTTGATGTTTCATCCTGGTTTCTCACAAGCAAAGTCAACAGGGAAGCTGGCAGGAAGTTGGAAGTTCTCACTTAATGATAGCAACTGGGACTGCCAAGACCTGCCACTGCTAAGCAGCAAATTCACATGATGTTGCACCCCATCATTTAGTGACAACATTCCAGACCCAATTGCACATCATAAACTGATGACAACCTGTATAAGGAACGGGGAAAACCCCCAGTAAGATTTGTATATATTGAATATGAATAATTAATGCTCACTAGAAAGAGCCACAACTAAAAACAAGAGTTCTATCTCACACGTGACTTGGGTTGGCAATTATTTTTTTAATTATATCAACTCCCTCAAGATCACGAGGGTTGCTAATTTCATACCCCAGATTGTAAGAGATCTCACATAAGAATACTAGAGTCATAAGTGATCATGTGCAAGGATATCCCATAGAAGGCTGTCATTAAAAAAAAATGTCATTCTTTTAAAACAACTGTATAAGGTTTGTTGGTTTCAGCAATGAGTACCTTCTGTTGAATCCTTCTACGTCCATCTTTGCTACATAACAAGTGCTGTGCAAAACAGAGTAAAGGGCTTTTGTATACTTACTGTCTATAGCTGACCATAACTATTAAAATAGCAGGCATGCAGCAAAGGATAATGATGACAGCCAGGGCCAACAAAGCTCCTTCTGTGTAGCCCACAGCTTGTGCCTGCTTTTTGACATTGGCCACCACATCTGGTGTGCGTATTTCCAAAATACGTCCTCCTTGCCCAAGATATGGTTGAAATTCTTTATTGATATCCAGAAGCTTGCCATCGAGAAATCTTCAGGGTCAAGAGAAGAAAGCAAGAGAAGAAAGCAAGATCAAGCTAATTTCTATTCTTTTTTAAAGGTGGAATCAATATTAAAAGGTATTAATAATCTTCTTCCCTCCCCTCCAGCTTTTTATTTCTCTATCGTGGTTGCTTTTGAACATTTCATCCCCTACCTGCCCTCTGTGTGGTTTCTTTGATCTGATTTTCATTCTAATTGACCGACGGCAGTAGAGTTGTTTACAGTGTGCCATCTGTTATGATAGACACAGCTTTATAACAAAAGCAGGCTGATCATCTCAAACAGCAGTGGAGACGATGGGTAATTTTTAAAAACCCGGAACAATAGAACAAAAAGAGTATAAAATAGTTCTGGAACAAATCTATTGGAATCATGATGTTGAAAATGTGAAAAGCGATTATATTTCTTTAGAGCAAAATTGCTCCAACTGTTCAAAGATGAGGTTACCAACCACAAATACAATAAAAAGAGCTAAGCTGGTGTAGCGTTGCAATTAGGCTCTGTGTTACATGAGTCAAAGTAAGTAATGTTGATTAAACTGAACAATTCAGGTGTAATGAAAAGTGTAAACACCTTCTCTTACATAATGCCTGCATGTATTGAATACCATTTATAATTAAGAAAGTGAAATGTCCTTCAGGGAGTTGTAATACACTCTCTTTAAAATTTTATAAGCAATTTATCTACAAATCTCTGTTTCTACAGTTTTTATAGCTTAACTGTGCTTATTGCAATTCAGATGAAACATGACACCAAAGTACAAAATGAGATGAGGGCCTTTTAAATTTATTTTAGGAAGTCATAATGTCTCAGAAGCTATCCCTCTTTTTTCTTCTGAAGGATAATGGGTAATATAAATATTTTTTTAATTTTTTTTTTGATAGTACCATTATCCTAGTACTGAGAATGAAACCCCCCCCCCCACCATTGGAAAATAAATCTCACTCAACACACAGAGATATATTCTATATATATGTACAGTGGGGCAAAAAAGTATTTAGTCAGCCACCAATTGTGCAATTTCTCCCACTTAAAAAGATGAGAGAGGC
>JAEANM010012712.1:0-14692 GCA_017656035.1 Myanophis thanlyinensis | reverse complement strand
GGGAGAGGGTGCCCACCCCGCTTAAAGCATGGTGGAGGGAGGATTCTGGGAGTTTAGCTGGGGGATTCTGGGAGTGGGAGCCCACCCCTCTTAAAGCATGATGGATGGAGGATTCTGAGAGTTTATCTGCGGGATTCTGGAAGTCCACCCCTCCTCACGGACATTTATTTACTAACTATTTATTAAAGAGATTTATAAGGTCGCACAACTCAAATTGTGCGATTATGTATAGCACACAATTGTAAAAATACAGTTACATACCTTCGAAACCAAATACTGCTAGTGTTCAGCTTACAACCACAATGAAGTCCAGCATTTCTGTTGCTAAGCAATATAACACAGATACTTGTTAAGTGAGTTTTGTCTCGTTTAATGATCTTTCTTGTCACAGTTGTTAAGTGAATCACTGCAACAGTTAAGTTAGTAACATTGTTGCTATGTGAATCTGTTTTTTCACATTGACTTTCCTTATCAGAAGGCCACAAAAAGTTATTGCATGACCCCTGGATGCTACAACTGCCATATCTATGAGGCAGGTGCCAAGCACAAATTTTGATCACATGAGCATGGGGATACTGCAACGTTCGTAAATGTGAAAAATGGACATGTCACTTCTTTCATGCCAAACGGTCACAAAACAAATGATTAGATGTCAAGGACTTCCCAGAAGGTTGTTAAGCGAATCCCGTTTCCCAATCCAGCCATATTTGGGAGGTCCCTGAACCCAGGGACGTGCAACTGTTATTAATACACGCTGGATTTCAAGAGCCTGTACCTAGATCATGTAATCGTGGGATCCTCCGATGGTCGTAAGTATAAGGAGTGGCTGTAATCTCTTTTCTCAGGGCCGTTTCTTAAGAATAGTCCGCTGTTAGGAGAACGAGTACGTTCAGCGAAGCATTGTGAGAGTGGTATGGTAAAATACACAAACCAGAATACAGAGACACTGAGTAGAAAAATAGGTTTTTACTTCAGAGGTTTTGCAAAGTCTATCAATCAATCTGAATTCATACACAGTCAAATCAGTCAGTCATCAAACAGTTCAGTTCAGGGACAATCCAATAATCAAAGTCCACTAACAAATATACGGTTCGGTACACAGAGCTTGCAAACAGCAGCAAAAACTCCCAGAAAATCCTCGCTGGTTAATACACAGCAGCAATAACCAGTAACCAGCATCTACCAATAATTCTGGCTCCATCTTATGGCCACTTGAAGAAGCAGCAGCCAATCACACTTTCCTTAAAATTACAGTACTTAAGTAACAATCCTGGTTTATATATTGTCAACCCAACTGTTAGTTTTACATTCCTAACACCATTGCAGCTTTGAATGGTCACTGAATGAAGGGTTGTAAGTTGAGGGTCGCCTGGACTTACAATTTGCAACCCTCCAGAGAGCTACTCATTCTCCAGAATGTTCTAAATGCTGTGCACGAAGAATCGATTTTCAATCAAACCATCACCCCAAACAAGCTAACGGAAAAAGCCCACTGCCTAGTAGCACTGAGGTTGTTACCTAATTTGGTCATGAAACGTCTGCAAGCAAACAACCAAACTCAAGGACCTCACAGTCCTTTTCTTCCTCCTCTTCATCTCCACAAACTCTACTCCTCCCTAGCACTGTTGATGTTACCTAGTTGGGTCATGAAATGTCTGCAAGGAAACTCCCAAGCTCAGAGAGCTCCAAGGACCTCCTGAAACAGTTTTGCTCTCCAGAAACGTTTGTTCATCTCACACTTTTACTTTTACACTTAGCACAATTAAAAGTTAGCATGCATTTAAAAACAAGATAGCATTTTATTTTTCCAATCTATTAAAAAGAAAAAGCACCACCAGTTTTGTTAGTTTTGCCCCAAAGATGAAAATAAACACCAATCTCTTATCCTTAATCTGCACACACATCCTTACAATGCATAATTACAGTTTTTGTATTGCTGCACTAGTGTATTTAGTATTACATTATAATTTATCACTTCTGTTTTAATTATGTTTCTAATAAAATAATTCATCATAATTATTACTTTGCATTTGCTGAAATGGGAAGAAGCATCAATCTTTCACCATTACTTGGCCCACATGTGCAAGATTTATAAATATTTGTAATTATTTGTCATTTATATTTGTTGCTTATATTTATTACAAAAATAATTTATAATTATCAGACTAGTACATTAATTGCATTTGATAAAATGCTCCAGATGGGAAGAAACCTCAATCTTTTACCTTTTATTGGTACTCACATTATTTATAAGTTATATTTTTGCTTATAATATTTATAATAAAAATAATTGAGAGTTATCATACGCAAGTACAATAGACAATAATTACATTTCACTTACTAAAATGCCCCAGATTGGAAGTAACTTTGATCTTTTATCCTTAATTGTCATACAACTTACTTAAAACTTATTTATGTTTTTTGCTTATAAAATATTTATAATAAAAATAACTGATGATATTTATCATTTGCAAGTATAATCATTACATGGCCTTTGCTAAAATGCCCCAAAGAGAGAAATAAGTTCCATCTTCATTATTATCTTAATTGCATTGTTTTTAATTTTATATTGTTTATAAAATTTATAATAAAAACAATTGATACTTATCATACACAACTACAGTAATTACACTGCATTGGCTAAAATGCCAGAGAGATAGAAACTCTGGACTTTTTCAAACCTTAATTGGCACATCCATTATTTGTAATTTCTATATATTTGGGGCTTGTAAGATTTTCAACAAAAACACATTATCATATGCAAATAGAAGCTTCTCATGACTTTATAATTGCATTTTGAATTGGCTATTTGACAAACTCAGCCACTGAAATCTAACTCAGCTCCACAGACACAAACCTACAAATCACAAAGGTTCACCGATGAGTGCAAGAGAAAATTCAGGACTTCCAGCCAATCAAAAGGGGTTAAAAATAGTATACAGAAAGTACCAAATTAGGACTGAAAACTAAATACAGATCTCAGAAATAATACCACCACTGCTGGCCTAGTAACAAAGTGGATCCCCAAGGGGGGGGGGAACTTTGCACACCCGTTTTCCCTAGTTTTGCACGCTTCCTCCAAGAAAAGAGCTCTTTTTTAAAAACAAAAAAATGTTACGTTCGGGGATCCAATCCAAGAACAAGAGGGGATTTTTGCAAGACATCTACGCAATGTTGGCTCTGAAGGAATTTGCAAGCAGCTTCAAAATTGCCAAAAGGAGGAAAAAAGGAGAGACGGAAGGAAGGAAGGACGGAAGGAAGGAAGGAAAAAATGGACATACTAGGAATTCTTCTGAGATCTGGAAAAGTTTTCCATCTTCTCCTCTCTGCAACATCTTCCCCTTTTCAGCTATTTCTCCATTTTTTCCTTCCTGCTTTCCTGTCGTCTGCTGGGTCCTTCCTTCCTCTCCCGCCCCGGGATCTGGAGATTTTGCACCAGGGATGAGACTGTTTTCCAAGGAAGGGGGAGGGTGGGTGTGATTGGGGGCCCCACACATCCCCCAAAAAGGGGGGCAGAGAAGGCATCACCTCCTCCCATCAGCTGCCACCACCAGGAGGACCTTGGCTTTCTCCCCACAATAGGAGGGCTTTGACGACAAGGCTCCCAGCAGAGCAGGGATTTTCAAACTGGACAACTCAGAGTGGACTTCAAGTCCCAGCATTCACTAGGAGGAAGGAGTGGACTTCAAGTCCCATCATTCACTAGGAGGAAGGAGTGGACTTCAAATCCCAGAATTCACCAGGAGAAAGGAGTGGACTTCAAATCCCAGATTTCACTGGAGGAAGGTTTTTTTTTTTTTAAACAGATTAACAGACTTGGAAGGGACCTTGTAGGTCATCTAGTCCATCCCGCCGCCTAAACAGGAGATCCTACACTATTTCTTGACAGATGGCAATCTCTTCTTGAAAGCCTCCAGTGAGGAAGTTCCCAAAACTTCCGAAGGCAAGCTGTTCCATTGGTTGATTGCTATCACTGCCAGAAAGTTTCTCTTTATTTCTAGGTTGAAGGAGTGGACTTCAATTCCCAGAATCCCCCAGCAGCATCATATGTGGGATCCAATAATCAGAATTCCCCAACCAGTCGACTTCAGCTACCTGTTCTGGCTGGCAAATTCTTAGCGAAACACACAGTTGCAGCCACCCATGCTGGCTGGGGATTTCGGGAATTGGAACCTCGGTTGGGGGATTCTGGGTATTGGGAGTCCTTGCAAGCTGGTTAGGGAATTCTGGGAGTTGAAGTCCATACATCTTCAATTTCCAAGTTTGAAAAACATTATTGTATAGTGTGAATTTTAGCCAGGAGGGAGGGGCTTTTTCCAACCCTGCCACACACACACCCATAGGAAAACATAACCCCCCCCCCATTTTGAAAGGGGGAGTACTACAATTCCCATCACCTGGCTGCTTCAAAATCTACATACCTCAAACCACGGTTAGCAAAACCGTACTAGAGAAGCACATAATGATGCTCAAGAAAAGGACTTCAAATTATATTATTATTATTAAAGGCACTCAACTTACAACCACAATTGACCCCAAACTTTCTGTTGCTAAACGAGGCAGTGGGTTTTGCTCCATTTTGTGACCTTTGTTGCCGTTGTTAAATGAATCGCTGCAGTTGTTAAATTAGAAATAGAGTTGTTCAGTGAATCTGGCTTCCCCATTGACGTTGTTTGTCAGAAGGTTGCAAAAGGGGACCACGTGATTCAGGGGCTCTGCAACTGTCGTAAGTACAAGACTGTTGCCAAGCGTCTGAATTTTGATCAGGTGGATGCTCTCTATGACCATTATCTGCCACCTTCCCAGCCGCTTTGCAATATGCAAAGCCAATGGAGGAAGTCAGATTCACTTAATGACCAAGCAATTTACTTAACAACTGCAGGGGTCTGTTTAACAGCAGGGGGCCAAGACGGTCGCATAATTGGATGCTTAACAACCAACTCGATTAGCAATGCAAATCCTGGTGCCTGTTGTGGTCGTAAGTTGAGGACCACCTGAAAGAAGCAAACCTGAACAGGCAGGTTTTCTGTGCTGAGAAGCAGGGAAATAAAGTAAGCTGTGTTAATCGGATTGTTTAATTCCATTTTTATAAATTCAGCCTTTGGGGCCCTAAGACAGGAAGAGAAAAAGCCCAGCCATATATCATGGGTAGAAAAGCTCATCAACCCTCTGCTGAGGGCCACAAATCACAATTCTGGGCAACGCACCATTTTGAGTAACACAACTGCCAACTTCGGGACAGATTTAGGTGGGAAAACCCAATGCAAAAGATTTTGTGCAAGAAATCCTGCCAGATTGGCTTATTATACCCAATAATTACATTTCTATCGCAAGTACAGGCAGTCTTTGACATACGGCCATTCGTTTAGTGACCGTTCAAAGTTACGACGGCATTGAAAAATGACCTGTGCTCAAAGTTATGACCGTTCTGGCATCCTTGAAGTCATGTGATCAAAATTCAGGCACTTGGCAACTGGCTCTTATTTATGACGGTCGTAATGTCCCGAGGTCACTGTGATCCCCTTTGATGATCTTCTTTCAAGCAAAGTCGGGGGGGGGATGCAGGATTCACTTAATGACCGGTGACTCACTTAACAACTGTGGTGATTCACTTAACAACCATGCAAAAAGCTCATGAAATCAGGCACCACTCTCTTAGCAACTGCCTTGCTTAGCAACGGAAACTCTGTCCCCATTTGTAGTCGTAAGACGAGGAGTACCTCTAACTCGTTTTTTTAAAACAATCGTTTTTAAATTCAGATGGGTCAAATGGGTGGTTCGATTTTCCCACAACCGCCCGTATTGGAGCATGGCCATTACAGTCACAAATCATGAGGAGTCGTAAAGTAAATCAGGTCAGGCATCAAACACCAGAAAGAATCATCTGGCTGAAAAACATTCCCTTGCAACAGGAGAGACCCGCCTAGAAAACCATTATTAGCAAAAGCAGGATACAACATAACAGAATTGAAAGGGACCTCGGTGGTCATCTAGCCCAACCCGCTGCTCGAACACGAGACTTTATACAATTCCGGACAAACAGCTGTACACGTTTCTTCTAGAAAACCTCTAGTGATGGGAGGATTTACCTCCAGAAGCTTTGGGTGCCCCATCACCTGAGGTTTTTAAGAAGAGATTGGACAATTGTTTGACTGAAATGGGACAGGGTCTCCTGCTCGAGCCGTGGGTTGGACTGGATGACCTCCGGGCTTCCTTCCAACTCTGTTATTCTATTCTACTCTGGCAGAAGCAGCTCCCCATACCTTTCGCAGACAGGAAAGAAAAGGTGGCTCCCGCGTGTGTGTGTCGTTTGTCCCTTTCGCTTCCTCCCCAGCTCTGACACAAACAGGAGCTTGTGTAGCCCACTGGAACCCGAGGCTTCACACACACACACACACACACACACACACACAGCAGAGGAAGAGGAAGGTGGGAAGAGGAGCAATTCATGGTCACTCCGACTCGTGGCCCTTCCACCACCAGGCACCACGAAGCATCAGCCCCCCCCCCCGTCCTCTTCACAAAGGGCTCCATTGTCGTATCTCGAGGACAATGCTGGGCGGCCGGAACCACACTCTGCATTTCGAGGGGGGGGGCTTCGACCTTGAGGCTCACGTCCCTCCCCCCCTGGGGTCTTGAATGAGACACCGCAAGCACAGGGATGGGATTCACGGCCAGACGTTTCAAAAAGCTGGAGCTATGGGGCAGCGGACTCACAACCTCTGCACACAATTGCACACAGTGTGCCTACTATGCCCTTCCCGCAACGAACAATCCTTGTTCACAAGCCCCAAGTCACAACAGTCGCTCCTCGACTTACGGCCACCCTTGAGCGGGAAAAACTATGTTGCTAAGTGAGACAGGGGTTCAGTGAATTTTGCCCCATTTTACAACATTTCTTGCCACCGTCGTTAAGTCAATCCCCGCCATTTTTAAGATAGCCACACGGTCGTTAAGCGAATCTTGGCTTCCCCATTGATTTTGCTAGTCAGGAGGTCGCAAAAGGGGATCACGTGACCCCAGGAGACTGTGACCGTCATAAATACGGACCAGTTGCCAAGCCTCTGAATTTTGAGAACGTAACCGTGGGAAGGCTGCAATGGTCGTAAGCTTGAAAAACAGTAGTAAGTCACAGGATTTTTTACTGCTTCAGATGATCACTAAATGAACTGTTGTAAGTTGAGGACAGACTGCAAAGGCAATCTCTGGGTGTCGGTGCAATGCTTTTAGTCTGAGGATACCACTGGTCCTCGACTTACGACCACAATTGGAACTGAAATTTGAACCGCTGCTACTTGGATGCTCAAATTTTTCCAACCTGCCCATTTGCAGATGGGGGAGGGGGGAACTATGACTCCCAGAATTCTTAGCAAAGACCCTACCTAGCAAAGAGCAGGGAATTCTGGGAGTTGAAGTCCAAACACTTTCACGTGGCCAAGTTTGAAAGACAGCCAGAGTTTCAGGTCCTCCTCCACGCTCTTAATTAATCCCCCACCCAAAATGCAAGATATCCTCGATTTACAACAGTGACCATTTCATTTAGTGACCATTCAAAGTTACAACCCTGAAAAATGTGACTTATGGTCACCTGATCAAAATTCAGTCGCTGGGCAACTGGCTCATATTTATAACAATCGCCATGTCCCCAGGGTCACGTGATCCGCTTTTGCGACCTTTGCACAGGTAAAGTCAATTGTTACTGCAAGGATCCTTTTAACAATTGTGGCATGAAAGATCATATACAATGCGGCAAAACCGTCTCACTTAGCAATAGAAATTCTGGGCTCAATTGTGGTCATAAATCAAGGACTTCCTGTATTCCGCATGGGATAGGAGGTCCCGTTCCAATATCAAGAACAGCCAGTAGCATTAAAATCTGGATTTGGGGGCTGATTCGTGTTCTCTAAAAGGCAACACAGATTGCAGCTGTGCACAAAACCCACCAAGGTAAGCCAGAATTTCAAGCCCTCCAGATGTGGCCCTCCCTGGGGTGCACAAAGGCTCCAGCTGCTGCCCCTCCCCTCCCTGGAGAATCTGTCTTTTCTGGGGTTTTTTGGCAGATTTTGTACATTTTTACACAGAAAGAAAGAGAACACAAAGAAAACAGACCCACAAAAAGACACAGATTATTCTTAAACCTAGAGTGGTAGACTTCAACTCCCAGAATTCCCCAGCTGTTAGTTCTCGATTTACAACCAACCATTTAGCGACTGTTTCAAATTACGACAGATATCGAAAGCAACTTACAATTGTTTCTATGTATGCTGTTGTGTATACAGATACATAATAAAAATGATATTATCCACATCTGGATGGACACACACACAAACACACACACGTTTAATTGCATGAGTGCCTTAAAGGGCAGTTGGCCAATGGTTCACTTTTATCGCAAGTTGGAGGGTTCTTTTACGATGTATTTTGCCAGTTTCCACCATTTTTGGGCAAAAAATGCCCGTACGAATACATTGATTCACTTAATGACCACCGCTAAAATAGTCTAGTCATGTGGGCACCTTGACTCATGATTTATGATGGAAATTCTGGACTCCGATAGGATTGTAAGTTGAGGACTAGTTATGATCACAGGGGAAACATTTTTTTTTGTAGTGCGTGAAGTTCTCAACTTACAGCAGTTCATTTAGTGACTGTTCAAAGTTACAACGGCATACAAAAAGTGACTTAGGACCGTTTTTTACACTTACAACTGTTGCAGCATGATCAAAATTCAGACTCTTGGCAAAATTCAGAGTTATGACGGTTGCCGCATCCCGGGGGGAAGGTGACGTGATCCCCTTTTGAGACCTTCTGACAAGCAAAGTCAAAGGAGAGGTGAGGCTCACTTAACAACCGTGTGAATTCACTTAACGACTGTGGAAAGAAAGGCAGTAAAATGGGGCAGAATTCACTTAACAAATGTCTCATTTAGCAGCAAAAATTTTGGGCTCACTCAATTGTGGCCATAAATTGAGGACTACCTATAAATGGAAGAGCAAAACTTGAAAAAGCAACAATGGAAAAGATAAATAATTCCTCCCTGGTCCCTTAATTCAGCATATCATTCATCCCGTGCTGCCCCCTGCTGGAATCACAGTGTAATTTCAGCCCACATTGCTTATCTCAATAAATATTAAACTAAATGTAATCTTCGCCTTATTCAAATTCAAATTTAAATTCAAATTTTATTTCTCACATGCACAATCATACATGGTACATCCGGTTGGTGGGTGTTCAAAATCAGCACTGAAAATAGGGAATTATGACCATTTTTCACACTTACGACTGTTGCAACATCCCCACGCACATGTGATCAAAATTGGGATGCTTGGCAACTGACTCATATTTATGACGGTTGCGCTGTCTCAGGAGTCACATGATCCCCTTTTGCAACCTTCTGACCAGTAAAGTCAATGGGGACAGCAGATTCACTTAACAACCATGTGACTCACTTAACAACTGTATTGATTTACTTAACAACAATGGCACGAAACGACATAAAACAGGGCAAAATTCTTTTAACAATTGTCTTGCTTAGCAATGGAAATTTTGGAGTCCATTGTGGTCATAAGTCGAGGATTGCCTGCAGCTAATGCATCACCCTGATGCTGCTATCATTGGGGCGGACAGCTTCTTGGGGTGGATCAGCCACTCACCTAGGCCAGGCTATAGGGGTTTTAACAATGGATCAAACTGGGCATCCAGAATTGCAGTTTTTCTTTCAGATCCTGCAGAGAAAAGAAATAAAGGAAATTGTCTATCAAATCATTTTTCTATGAAAGGGGGTTGGACTGGATGATCTCAAGGGTAGGATTTAGCTTCTATGTCAATCCAATTGCCATTCCTAGGTCATTTTGTGACACAATAAATAAAATATGTACATTACCAACCCATTCACAGGCGTTCTCCCAAGTACTCCTCGACCTACAAAAATTTGTTTAATGGCGGTTTGAAGTTACAAGGGTCCTGGAAAAAAATGACTTATGCCCGTTTTTCACAGTTACGGCCATTGCAGCCTCCATAGGGTCACGTCTTAAGGATTCAGATCTTAGCACCTAAACACCCTTCATCCCGCCACGTCGTGAGAATGCATCCCTGCTTGGCTGCTCCCAAACGCGGAGGGAAAGACACGTGATGAGTCCACTCACCTCTCGGTTCCTGCCGCTCCGTTCAGACGACAAGCGGGCTGGGTCGGGGCTGGAGAAGAAGGCAGAGCCGCTGGACACCCGAGGCGGCGCCGGAGCCGGTTATGAGAGCCCCGTGCACGCTCAAGGGGGCACGTCTGAATGCAACCTGCTCTCCTCCTCCTCCTCCTCCTCCTGGATCGGCCGGGCAGTGACCACACGCAGCAGCTGCAATAGCCCAAGCGAGCCCTGCAAACGCCGCGGCTCCGGGCGCGCAATTGCCCGCACATCCAGGCCGTGGGAACGGGGCCCCTGGCGCCCAGAGCGCGCAAAAGGCGGTGCGGGGAACATTTGCAAAGGGGTTTTGCAAGGCGCGACTCCCAGATGGTGATGGGTGGTTTTGGGGAGGGGGCTTGGGCTGAGCTCCCTCCCTCCCTTCCCTCTTTCTTTTTCCTTCTGGCTTCCTTCCCATTTTTTTTTCTTTTTGGCTTCCCTCCCTCCTTTCCTTTTCTCTTTCTTCTCTTCTTTTCTCACCCCCTTCCCGTTGCTCACCCTGAAAGTTTTGCCCTTATAAAGCCTGACTTTTTGGGGCTCCAGGGGCATCCCCCCCCCCCCCCCGAAATAAAGCAAAGGCCAGAACGTCTTGGAAAATGTTATTTCTGCAAGAAAAGGAAGAAATTTTTAGGGGAAACATTCACAAGATTGCAGCCACATTGAAATTTCAAAGCGGTTTATACGCCTTTCTTTAGGGAGAATGCCACTTCCTCCTAATAGCTGGTAAGTTGCATTTGCAAGCAAGAAAAATGTTGATTTTGGAAATTAGCAGCCTGACCCTAATGTGGCTGAAGAGGCTTTGCCATGCCAGGAGTCCTCCACTTACAATCATCCGTTTAGTGACTGTTCGAACTTACAATGGCACTGAAAAAGGGCACTTGCAACACACTTACGGCCGTTGCAACACCTCCAAGGTCCCGTGATCAAAATTCAGACGCTTGGCAACTGGCATGGACTTCTGACGGTTGCAGTGTCCCAGGGTTATGTCATGGCCTTTGGCGACCTTCCGACAAGCAAAGTTGATGGGGAAGATAAATAAATATGAGGAACAAATATGTCCTCTGAATTGGATGAAATCTTTTTGTTAATGCAAATAGCATAATTTTAAATATTTAAAGTGATTTTTAGAAAATGAAAAAGCAATTTTAATTGTAAAAACTTTACACTTATTTTAAATTTAATTTTTTTAATTTAATTTTCCTAAACAACGTTTTAAAAATTAGAATTAAAAAAAATATTTACAAAAATAAATACAAAAATACAATGTTTTGTGTGTTAGTTGCAAATAGTGTCCGACCCATCATTTCTTCAGGCCTTCCTGTCCTCTACTATCCCCTGGAGTTCATTGTCGAAAAATACAATTAAAAAAATTACAAAACAAAAATTAAAAAAAAAAATATTTTAAAAGTTCATATATAATTTTAGGCATGTTGACTGGGGATTTCTGGGAGATCCCACAGTGCCTTCCAGTGGATTATGATACTGATGTAAAAGTGACATTTTTCTGGCAGAGCATAAGGCCTAATTTTTTATTCGCCCTTTCTAGGGTAATCTTGAAGGATCACAAAAGACAAATTGAAATTTGACTAATTCAAATCCCAGTGGGGCATTTTGAAGAAGATGGACAGTCTGTCAGGTTCTCTGGGTATGTTTGTGTGTGTTTTTGTGTGTGTATTTTCAGCTGTGCATCACAAACAAGGGGCCAGAATGCAGAATATTTGCCTGCTGGCAGGTACAGAAGCTGCCTCTCTTAATAACAGTGGAAATATTACTTAAGGGCACCAATGCAGAATTCATTTTAATAAGAATGGATAGCTTTAAGAAAAATAAATGCTGATTCAAAATCCTAGTGGGGCATTTTGAAGAAGATGGACAGTCTGTCAGGTTCTCTGGGTATGTTTGTGTGTGTTTGTTTCTCTTAGAAAACTACCATATGTGCTGGACTTGTGTAAAAGGAAAAAAATACTGGAAGAAAAATAGATTAGAAAAAATAACAGCAATGTTTATACCTGAAATCAGAAGTATTTCTGCTAGGTATAATCCCAGGGGGTTATGATAAAGGGACTACAGTATTTTTTGGCTTATAAATGGCACATGAATTTAAGACGCACCTAAATTTAGAAGAGGAAAGCAACAAAAAGGTTTTGGCACCTTTCTTATGCCTGTTTTGGAGACTATTTTAGGCCTGTTTTTAGGGCCTGTTTCAGCCCATTTTTGAGGGTTTTGGCCTGATTTTGAGGGGTGGGTTCAGTCCATTTTCAGGGCTTTTGGGGCCTACTATTATGGTCCGTTTTGGGGTTCTTTTTGGCCCATTTTTGAGGCTTTTACGGGACATTACGGGACAAGGCTTTGGGGCCTATTTCTGAGGTCTTTTGGGCCCATTTTTAAGGCTTTATAGCCCATTTTTGAGGTATTTTTCTTGTCTATTTTTAAGGTTTTTCTGGCCCATTTTTGAGGGTTTTTGGCCTGTTTTTGAGGTTGTTCAGCCCATTTCTGAGACATTTTAGACCATTTTTGGGACTTTGGGGGCCTGTTTTGAGGCTTTTTAGGCCATTTTTGAAACTATTTCAGCCCACTTTGGGGCTTTTTTAGCCCGTCCTCGGGATTTTTTGGCCCATTTTTGAGGCTCTTCTTGGCCTGTTTTTTAGGCTTTGTGGGGTTTCTTGTGTGGTTTTTGGGGCCCATTTTTAAGGCTTTCTTTGGTTTGTTTTTGGGGCTTTTCAGCCTGTTTTTGAGAGGGGTTTTGGTTCAGTTTCAGAGCTTGTTTGGCCCTGTTACTGGGCTTTTTTGGATCTGCTTTCAGGGATATTTTTTGGTTCATTTTTGAGGCTTTTCAGCCTGTTCTCTGGTCTTTTCTTAGCCTGTTTTTTAGTTTTTTTATGGACAGTTTTTGACACATTTTATGGCCTCGTTTTTGGGACTTTGGGGCCAATATTTGAGGCTTTTTAGGCCCATTTTTGAGGTTTTTTTCAGCTGAGGCTTTTTTGGGGGGCCTGCTTTTCAGGCTTCTTAGGCCCATTTTGGGACTTTTTTAACCTGTTTCGCGGGGGGGGTGTTGGCCCATATGGGATGCTCTTCTTGGCCTGTTTTCATTCTGTTTTTGAGGCTTCTTTTGGCCTGTTTTTGAAGCTTTTACTGGGCATTCTTGAGGCTTTTTAGCACGTTCTCTGGGCCATTGGCCCATTTTTTAGTTTTATTCTGGCCCATTTTTAAGGCTTTTTTGATGCATTTATGAGGTATTTTGGGGGTGGTTTTTGAAGTTTGAGGGCCCATATTTGAGGCTTTTTGGCCTGTTTCTGAGGCATTTTTCGGCCCATTTTTTACATTTTTCAAGCCCTTTTTTGATATTTTTCAGCCCATATTTGAGGCTTTTTTTGCCTGTTTTTGATGTTTTTAGCCCACGTTTGAGGGTTTTTTCAGGCCATTTTGAGGCTTTTTTTGGCCCATTTTTGAGACTTTTCTGGCCCATTATAAAGGCTTTTTTGGCCTGTTTGTGATGTTTTTCAGCCCATGTTTGAGGCTTTTATCGATCTATTTTCTTATTTGTTTTTGGGGCTTTTTCGGCCTGTTTTTGAGGGTTTTTTAAGGGTTTTTTTTGGTCCAGTATGCTTTTTTAAAAGGCCCTGTTACTGGGCTTTTTTGGCCCATTTGCAGGGCTTTTTGGATCCTCTCAGGAATATTTTTGGTCCATTTTTGTGACTTTTTAGCGTTTCTCTGGGCTTTTCTCAGTCTGTTTTTTAGTTTTTTTATGGCCAGTTTTTGGCACATTTTGTGGCCTCGTTTTTGGGACTTTGGGGCCAATTTTTGAGGCTTTTTAGGCCCATTTTTAGGTTTTTCAACCAAGGTGTTTTTTTGCCCACTTTTCAGGCTTCTTAGGCCCATTTTGGAACTTTTTAAACCTGTTCTTGGAGGGGGGTTGGCTATCTGTGAGGCTCTTGGCCTGTTTTCATTCTGTTTTTGAGGCTTCTTTTGGCCTGTTTTTGAGGCTTTCCTCAACCATTTTCAGGGCTCTTTTGGCCTACTTTTGAGACTTTTACTGTACATTTTCAGGGCTTTTTCGGTCCATTTGCAGCGCCTTATCAGCCCATTTTTGAGGCGTTTACTGGGCGTTTTTGAGGCTTTTTAGCACATTCTCTGGGAATTCTGGGAGTTGAACTTATAGAATCCCCCAGCTAAACTCCCAGAATCCTCCACCCATAATGCTTGAAGAGGGGTGGGCTCCCACTCCCATAATCTAGAGGGATTTTGCCAGGAAAGTCTGAAAGTGTGCTGCGAGGGAATCCAAGGGAAGCAAAGGGTTAACCTTCCTCGCTCTGAGTCAATCCAGGATTGGAGCCCCTCCCCTCCCCTCCCCCAGTCTTCCGCCTCCTTCCCTTCCGCAGACGGACGGACGGACGGTGGGAGGGAGAGAGAGAGGCGCCTTTGCAGGAGGAGGAGGACGAATCGAGGCCCCGCTACAACTCGGAGAGAGGGGCGAAACGCCCGGCAGGCTCCCCGGTCTGAGCTGCCTTTCTCCG
>JAEANM010012711.1:0-14692 GCA_017656035.1 Myanophis thanlyinensis | reverse complement strand
ACCGGTTCTCTGAACTGCTTAGAAAATTTACTACCAGTTCTAGTGAACCTGCTAGAACCTGCTGAATTTCATCTCTGCTCCAAGCCCTAGAGTCTTTGCTTAGCATTGGCCAAGATGGAAGGCAAGGTGTTATGTGGTGGGGTGGGTTGTGTTCAGAATTCATATCTCAACTCTTGAGAAGAAAAAGTTTTGTTTCTGTTTGGAAGCATGTGAGAGAAACGAGTCTCTGGCTCTTTCAGATCCATGTATTCTTTAATTCACAACTGGCATGTCTCAGAAAATGTACTTTAAAAAAAAAAAAAAAAAGGTCCCTAATTGTAATGGAAAATCATGGGAGTTTTCAGTACGAGGGCAATTGCCCTCCTAAGCACCTCTTTCAGATACCTGTTGTTAGACACTGACTTAGGTTTCAAAAATTGTATACCCCATACAAGAAGGATCCCTGAAAATTTACAGAATTAACCCCCACCCCAAAATACCCCCACCCCAAAATCAAAACAAAGCAACAACAAAAAAGAACTACAATAAAACTTGGAGAAAAGAAATCCTAAGGTGCATAGGATTGCGAAACTAGAACACAATGACCCGTGTGGTTATGAAGAAGGTACTGGTGCAAAACGTGGTGTAAGCAGGAAAAACGAAGAAGGCACGTTTTGTAACTTTATTTTTGTACAGCTTCTATTACTTCGGAATCTGAATACTGCTTCCCTAGGAATTCTCTGACTCACCATATTGTTGTGGCCCAATAGAGCCCGGCTGAGCTGTTGGTGGAATCTGACAGCGATGAACACTATGGGACTGTCCTGGAGGCTGAGGAAGACTCTGGGGGGTTCGGAGTCAGAGCAGGGACTAGAGAGGCCTGTCAGCCACCAGGTGGCATCTGAGTCAGGAAGCAGTGATGAAGAACAGAGGGAGGCTGTCCCTGATGTGTGTATGTGTAGGGCTGCAAGGAGGAGAGAGCAGCTTCGGAAGCAGAGAAGAAAATAAGGGGTTAATGATTGGCCCCTCCCAGAGAGCTTGCAGGTGGGGCGATGGGAGGGAAATGTTGCAGGAAGCAACAGTTTTATTATGTCAACCATGTGGAAAGGTTGTCCAGGAGAATTTGTGAGTTGATATCACGCCTTGTTTTAATTGAGATAGCATTCTGGGCTCTCAGCCAGGGGGTTGCTTATCTCCTCATTAGTTGTGGCATACAGCCAGGTATGCCTTTGGGTGTTTGAAGACTGGGAACAGAACACATATACAAAGCAGGATTTTTGGCATAGATGGCCAACATTAAACAGACAAAAAAAAATCTAGTTCTTGGAAATAAAGAGAACGATGAACTGGACTGAAAATACAAATTGATAATAATGAACTGGACTGATACAAACAGGCATTTGTTTGGGTGAGCTCTGTATTTCAAAGCCAATTCCTGAAGCTCCCATTGCTCACTTTCTCCCTCTGTAACTAGGTTGCTATGACAAAGCTATTACTCCAGCCAAGGGAACCAAGTATGGGTGAAATGACGATCCCTTTTCAACTTGAGGTGAACCTCTGATTACTTAATGATTATGACCTCATCATAAGAGTGGTTTGAACATTGTGAAGCTTAGCCAGATACATTTGATAAAAGTAGTAAAGCTGTTGAAATTCCTTACTCTGGGTCCTAGAAATTTATCTTCCTGTTCTGCAAATAGTTAAGCCCAGAATGCCAGCCTCTTTTATACAGTGACATGAAATATAATTTCTACTGTCTGACTGTCCTTCTTTTATGCCTTCCAGCCAACTGGCTTCTTGGGGTAGATGTGGAAAAAAGGTAGTGAAAACAAAATCTTACAGGTAGTCCTTGATTTATGACCACAACTGGGATTGGAATTTGGATCATAACATTCATAATTCGAGCCAGCCAATTTAAAGGACTCAATTGTATCACTGTTTTTAAAGCGGTTAAGTGACTCAAACAAAATCATAAGTGTGAGAGGAGTTTTTTTGCCAGAAACCAGCAAAAAGCACTAGAAACCAGCAAAAAAATAAATTCAAATTGTGGTAACATGACTGCAGGATGCTGTAACTAGTTGTAAATGTAGAGTATCGCGCATGCCATCGCCTCCGTGTCTTTCTTGCCGGGTCTGGTCAATCGGGGATAGAACAGTAAATGTGAGCCGGATGCCAAATGTAGTCATGTATATGTGGTGGTGTAAGGATGTCAGTATGACATTTTATGATAGCCAGGAGATAACCAGAAGATAGCCTTTACGAACCTTTCATAACTCTGATCATTAAACAATTGGTCATAAGTTGTGGACTGCCTGTATTAGACCACAATATTCTTTTCATTTCAACAGGAAAAAAAAAGAGATTCAGTGAGTTTCTCTGAATTCACGGAGTTGCATTCATGGCATTTTTTTAAAAGTTATGATTCTGGGTAATAATCTGATTCTCAATAAGGGCATTTCTTCAAAGCCTGTGGTTGGGGGGACCTAGAACCAGTGTTGGTGCCAAAATAATCTTTAATACCATAGTGTCATGCCCCCATCGGAGTCGGACTCTGTGGGGGAGGATGAATTGGAATGGGAGCCAGCAGAGATAGAGAGAATGGCTCCATTGGTCTTGGGGGAAACTGGGGAAGGGCAGAGTCAGTCTGGCCAAGGCTTGCCTGAAATAGCAAGGCCTGCTGACAGGGGAAGCTCAGGAGATGAGCAAGGATTACCCCCTCCTGATCCAAGAAGATGTAGGAAGCAGAGATAGCAAGATCAATGCAGGTTGAGCAGGCTATGAGGGAGGATAGTGTCCCGTCCCCTCTCACAAGGCACACCTGGAGACTGAGATATAAGGAGGTGCTGGTGGGAGGGGCATTTGTTGGGAACAAGCGTTGAGTTTGTGGTGCCTCATATTTGATTGCCAAAGCCTGGAACTTTGCTGTGCTCTTTTTTGTGGGGGTTGCCTGGTTTGCCGCTTCATGGAAACTCTGGCCCTGGTTCCTGTGGGGCTATCCTGGCTTGTTGGACTGCTGCTGGCCCTGGTTGCTGTGCGGCTACTACTGCTCACTGGAATATTGGCAGCCCGAGGCTTCTGAAAGTACATGTGGGAGCTTTGCTCCAGTACTGTTAGTGACTGTGGGAATGGTTTTGAGGCACAGTTGGAGCAATAAAGGAAAGTTGGACCAATTCTCTGACTGCTTTGCTTTTGTGCCATGGCCCAGGTCACCACAAATAGCAAGGAATATAAGGGAAGTAATCGAATTAACAATTTAATGTTATTACTTTTAAGTCAAAGATATCACCTTCTACTGTATTCTCTTCACCAGTTTTAAACTGTCCTTCGCCCACTTTTTGAACACTGTCCTAATGACCACTAATGGGCCAAGGAGAGCCCTCAGCCCAAGAGGTTGTACTATATGGATGTTAACTCCAACTCTTTAGCTTTGATTTTTCTTTCAGCATGTCAAAGTACTGTACTAAGGTTCATTCCCCATGCAGCAATTATATTTAATTATATATATTTCCCCTTTGATTTAAATAGAAGTGGTTATAGATCTCTGCCTGTAGATACCTTTCTGTTATGACCGAGATAGTCAAGGCAAGCCTTTAGAGTAGGGGTGTCAAACTTGATTTCATTGATGACCACATCAGGGTTGTGTTTGATCTTGGGTGTGTGTGTGTGGCCAGGTGGGTGTGGCCAGCTCGATGTCACTCATGTTGAGTGCTCTGTCAGTAAAAAGAGCTGCCGAGCTCCATTTCTGGTTGCGACGGCCTCCTGTAACCCTCTGCCAGTGAAAATGGAGCTCCATTTTCACAGACAGAGGTTTGCAGGAGGCCATTTCAGCTGGAAACGGAGTTCAGGAGCCTGTTTTCACTGGCAGAGGCATTGCAGGCCGGTCCCTCACTGTTTCCAGGGTGGCCCTGTGAGCCAGATCTTAAGCACCCCACGGACAGAATCTGGCCCACGGGCCCTGAGTTTGACACCCCTGCTCTAGAGAATTCTTTGTTTTTCTTCATAAATGTTTCAGCCAAAGGCCCTCCAACAACCAGTAAGGCTCCACCCTCGCGCCACCCTGCAGGCAGTCACCCTCAAACTCCCAAACATAGCCCAGGTAGTACAAAGAAAGCCCACAGTGTAGGAGCAGGTTCACAGGGCAAGGTCCAGGTTTCCAAGTCCAATCCACCAGGCAGAGTCCAAGCACAATACAAAGGCAGTCCTCAGGACAAGATACAGGTCATGGAAAAGAAGCAGTTCCAAAGCCCCAGTGAAGCAGAGGCCAAACGCAGGCCACAAGGGAAGGGTTTAAATCCAAACCAAAATGCAAAGAGCAATCTTCCAAGCAAGGCAAGACAAACAGGCATGAGTTGAAGTCGGGGGACTGTAAGCCAAAGTAAACAATGGTTTCTGGCAATGACCAACTTCTCACAGCTTCTCCTCTTACTCCCTTCCAGATGTTCCTTGTGAGGAGGGGTGGGTTGACCTTTTCCCGAGTAGCCTTGCATCCTTTCTCTGGACTTACCTATGTTCCACTCTCCTGGTCCTTGGATCAAGTGGAGTAGACAGCTGTTCCTCATCAGAGGAGATTGGCTGCCTATTAGCACCACTGCTGGTCAGCAGCCGATCCTCCATCTGGTCAACCACCTCCTGCAATCCTGAGGGTCCCGGGACACATTGTCTTCAGCCTTCCCTGTTGAACAGTCCCAGTTCCAACTCTTCCTCCTCCTCTGAACCAGGCTCTGAAGGGGCTGTGACACCTCTCTACCTACATCTGGAGAGGTGTATATATGCAAATCAGCTATAGCTATAAATATAGCGACATACATTCTGTTGAACCTTATGCCTACTATCTAATATAATCCACATAACTTTCCTGTTTGACTGACACACTTCTCCTAATCCCACTGTCCTTTCATTTTATTGATTTGTTTATGTGAAGAGTGTAGAGGATGGCTTTGAAGGACAGAGGGAAGATCCGTTACTAAGGCAACAATCAGATAAAAGAGGCTTGATCCCAGGGCAAGAAAGAAGATAAAAGAGGAAGGGAGGAAACCACATCCAATCTTGCAAATTTCTGTCACAATAGCTGCTCAATTAAAAGTAGCTTTAGGCCCAGTCAGTCTGTTTCTTACTCTGGTCTACCTTACAGGACTTGTCAGTTTGTTAGAAGATAGGGGGTTTTATTACATTGGTTCGTTGTACAAATAGCCAGATTTTTACATTTGGATTTGGCATTTTTGTCTACCAATTGAATCCTTTTCGAGGACCTGGAATAGGCAGATATTGATGGTTTATAGTATTAGAGGTATTAATACAGGTAGCGAAGCACGTGCGCACCAAACCACTTGCAAAACTGGTTGCATCCCACCACTGTTTTGCTTGGTATTATCTGGTTGACTTAAGCACTCTGAATACACTCCTCTCCTACTCCCCTACTTTCTTGGAGATTCTAATGACACTTGAGAAGGTAGGATTGATATCAGTTGCCTTGTAGGCAATGTTAACTAGGGAGTTATTTTTTAATATTGCAGCAATAGGTTGGAAAGACACCATGGGAAATGATTATCCAAGCCACTGTGATAACAAGGGGTAATTACTCACTGGTGAAGAATCAGTTTTTCAGTTAGAAGATCCAAGTCTATTCTTTAGCATCTCCAGGTAAGAAAGCAAAAGGTGATGAGATGAACCTCTATCCTAAACAGGGCAAGCCATTGCCAGCAACACTCAACTCAAGGAATAAATAGCCTGATGTGGTTAAGAGAATTCTGTGTTCCTATAACACAAAACAGCCTTTACACAGCTGTCTTTTTAAAATGTCTCTTTCACAAGCAATACTGCCTTCCTCTTTCAAGCTGATCTTTATATTTCATTGCTACTTTGCTAAGTTGAGTCATAGACAAGAACAAGTTGACCTTGGCTGCTGGATTTGACTAATGAAAGATGACTGTTCTCACAGGAAAATGTGAATGTGGCCGGTGTACATGTTTTCCTCCTGGAGAGTCCAAAATATATGGCAAACTTTGCGAGTGTGATGATAGACAGTGTGAAGACAATGATGGCAACGTTTGCAATGGTAGGTCAATTTTAATATGGATTTCAAATGAAGTAATGTTGTGGTTATAATGCAATTTTCCCCCTGGTTTGGAATTATTGTGATAATATAAAGAAACTATTTTAAGAGGCAGGAATCTATGTACAGTATGGAGATAGATAGGTGTCTACCTTAGTGCATTTTACTTAAATGAAAGAAATAACTGATCTATTATATCTTTGCGTTCTGTAAAATAAGCAACGCAAACAAATGGTTTTGTTTCCTAAAAAATGTAAAATTATTTGAAAGAAACAGGAGATATTGACTCAGAATCTGTCATCTGAATTAAATGAATGGGCTACTATATGCTCAATGATTCACATCTTGGGGAAACAAAAGGAACACCAAAGATGAGGGCATACAAGGACCTCTGCTGTGCACTTCACCAGCTAAAACTGAAATTCAGCAAAACGTCCCTATTTCTAAAAATAGTTTGTGGCGCATGCCCCATATGAAAGGTTTTGCTATCTGTAAGTTCTGGTTTGAACCTCATCACGTTCCTATGTGCCAATGTGTATGCATGTTCTTTCCATATTTCTCAACATCTAAATGTCTGAAGCCATCCCTCTGAAGGCCAAAGCCTTTGTTGAAATGGTACTGTACTTACTCTGCTGTCTTAAACCTAGATGAGCCACTGGGGTATATTCAATACAAATACACTTTGCATATATTTAGGGACACTCTGATGTTTATAGTGAATGCCTTGTTTTCAGAGGTAAATATTGGTGGAAAAGGTAGGTTTGCAAGTCTCTGCTCAGTGGTTCCCTTAATCAAGTTTAAATAGATTCTAAATTGGATACCCGTGAATTATTACCGGTAGCTGAACCTCAAAGCTACACAAAATGCAGTGTGATTTCAGTGTAGAGAAAACTCTGCTGCATTAATTAAGTGCTTATTTACATGTCTGTGAAGATTCTCAGTCATCTACATCATGGTTGTCCCAAAGGTGTTTTTTTTTTCTTTTTAAAAGGCTACTGGACTTTGTTTTTCCTTGAAGATGTTTCACTTCTCATCCAAGAAGCTTCTTCAGTTCTGACTGAATGGAATGGAGGATGGAAGGATTTATATTCCTTGCAGTCATCTGGTCTTTAGCACTCTTTCTGAGGGTCATTGAGTCCATTTGGAGGTTTATCTGGGACCTCGGGGGTCACTGAAACAGTGCAAATGGATAGGGAACTGTTCTGTTTCAAGTGCATAGACTGCTTATCACAGATAGTTAAACTCCACAGAAAAGGTATAATTGTAGGTTACTTTATTCTTCAGGTATTCTCAATCAACACCTTACAGTTACTGAAGGGATTCTTCTGAGTGTCAGAATCTAAAAGGACATTTTTAACTGGGGGGAATTTCTGCTGAAGAATATTATCCATTGCCTACAGTATTATTTGGGGCCTTTTAGATTTGACACATTTTTTTCTTATTTCTGTTGCAAGGTTGCTGAGAGGGCAAAGGGGGAGTTGGTAATGGTAACTCGGAATTGTTATCTTGTTTTCATTCCTTTAGGTCTGGTTCTCATGAGAACCTTCTCAGGTTCAATTGTTCTCAGGACAATTGACACCTATGGAGAAAAGTCTTAAGGGATCGTTGAATTTCTTTTTGAAATGGTTGGAGAGAAATTAACATGTGATAATTAGTGGGGTGGAACTTGCAGTTTTACTTGGGTGGATAAAGCCCGGGAATTTTAGATTCGGGATTTCTCCAGACCGTACCAGAACAATGTCTTCAATAAAATCTTATTCCTTGGACTTTGTCTTTTTGGAGTTCTGATTGCGTTGCTGATGTTGTGTGGAACCCTGACACAGAGGTGTATAAAGTCTGTTCCTTTTTGTATAGGTGAAAAGAGGTACTTTTCATGTGGTGTTGAGAGTAAAATGGCTCCTGTCTTGAGGGGGAGGAAGGCTCTCTGGCAAGACTACAATTTGAAAAGCCCCACTGGCCAATTAAAAACACCAATGTGACCACATGGTATAAAACTACATTTCCCAGAAGTCAATTCCTTAAGGGAATAGTTCTTAATTGCTGAACTATTTACCCACAACCAACACAGGAATCTTCTTGGAACTGCTGAAAGGACTTTGTTGTAAAAAAGGAGACCCAGTAGGGTATTTGAACAACCCTCTCTCAATAGAGGGGGAATGATACAACACCACCTATCTCCTGTTTACAATATGGTCCTTTTAGCAGTTCCAAGAAGGTTCCATACCTGCTAACCAATGGTGGAATCCAACTGGTTTTGCTACCAGTTTGGTGCATGCATATGCATGCCAACCACACAAAAAAGATAATTTACACTCAGCAGAGGCAGTAGGGGTGACTAAGAAGGCTGCAGAGATGTGCCAAACAGCTGATCAGCACTGATTAAGGTAAGAAAAAAATCTGCAAAGCTGTTAAAGGGCAGGGGTGGATGGGTGGAGCCAAATTCAAATTGCTGCTACCGGTTCAGTAAATCCAGTACGACCAGGCTGCATTTCACCACTGCTGCTAATGACCAGATAACTGCAAGGAATATAAATCCTTCCACCCTCCACCATTCAATTATGACTGAAAAAGCTTCTTGGATGAGAATCGAAACATCTTCAGGGAATAACAAAGTCCCCTTGCCTTTTGAGAGTTCATCAATGGGAAATTTGTGACCCTATTGCTGTGAGATTGAGATCAGCACTCTAGTGGTTTATCATTACATGTCTAATAATTCAGACCTTTCTTGTAGATCTTCACCTGAATTTTTGCACATGAAAATACTCAGGGAAATATACAATGGGTTTATGTATCTGTATTCCATTTGCTCTTGTATATTGGGCTGATGCAATTCCATAAAAAAACCCATTTATTATACCATTAATCAGATTTCTTTAAATATCTACTACTCATTTATAGTATGCCTCATACTATATCAAAAATATAAACTGATAGGGAAAAAAAACTATTAAGAAAAAACGTGTCTTTTTCATCCTAGAAGATATTGGGAAATCCGCTAATTATGTTGAGATTGCATAGGCATAAAATGTCTTATTTTCAGGCTGCTTCTAGTCATTTAGCCTCAAGTAATGCCAAACTCAACATAATTTCTTCTGGAAATGTTAACAAGTAAGTAATGGAGTTCAGCTCCTGTTGATTTCATGGGCAGGATGAGAGCTTAAAGCAGAATGAGTTAAAGCTAGGAGTGATCTTGAAGAACTGGTAGGGAGACTTAAATGCCTATTGAAAAAGTAAATGGAGGTGGAGGTGAACTGGATAATTGTCTTCTGCAATCATTAGCAGAGATTGATTTATAGCTCACTTTTCCAACTGTAAGCTGAGATAAATATAAAGAGAAAATAGGATGGAAGAGGGCACAAGCCTCCATGATGTTGCATACTTGCAAAGGCTTAAAAATGCTACTGTTTATCATTGGATGAATAAAAAAAAATAGTGCATTTTCAGCAAGATCTAAGAAGGGAAAGCAATTGAAGATCTGCATGCCTTGTTCTGTTCTGATCACATTCTAAACTTTATTCACTTAAACTGATGCCCTTGATTGGAAGGGAACATTTCATCAGGTAGCTTTCTCCTTCTCCTTCATGAGCTGAATGCAGAAAAATGTGCTGTGTTATTCAAATTCCTCAAAGAAGTAAAAATGTCCCAGGAGAACACAGCGGGAAAGAAAGTTTGCCATGGTAGGAAATAATATAGGGTAGTTAAATAATATGCTTGATAATGTAAACTGTCCTTTCAGCATTTATAATATTTTACCTGAGCTGACTTGTCATTTATTTTTTCCAGTTACTTTTTGAGACTTAATAATTGCCTAGTTAGCTAATCACTTTTAAGATGACATAGAATGAAACATCAATAAAGTCTGTGTAACTCGAATGGAAAACAACTCTCTAGATCCAGTTAAAATAAGAGCCAATTAAAAGAAAGTGCTGTAAGAAGCATCACAAGAATCTAAAAATAAACAAAAGCACAACAGAAATATAAAGAGGATAAAATATGGGGAAGAAGAAAAATATTTTTATGCCTGGCACAGAACCAAAGTAGAGTTTCTGGAGAGCATATACTGTATTTCACAGCTGGGACTGGAGTTAAGCTTCACCTTGTACAGTCACCTTTACCTAAACAAAAATATCACTATACCAAGGGAACTGTTGGAATTCTGCTCTCAGGAACGGATAAGTGTGTTATAGTTGCTCAGATGTTTGAGAGTGACTCAGGCAGGTCCAAATTGGGTGAGTTTGTTCACCCGTCTCTCTTAGTTCCACCTACTGTTGTTACAATGGTAGAAAAAAATTGGGGAGGGAGATTCTACGTATATTGCCATGAGCTCATGGGGGAAAAAAAGACTGGAAATAAATAATTCTAGATTTTTTAAAACATTAGTATTATTAAATACATTCTCAAGGACACCCCCATGAACAATAATTTCTAAGATATAAATCATCAAAGCCAGAAGATCTTAATCCAAATAGAGGGATATAACTTAGAGAAGACATGCAGAATGTCAGCTTCTCAAAAATTTTCAGCCCTTTTACCAGCAATGGCCATAGGAAGTGTCTGCATTTTCTTCTGTATAATGAACTAAATGAGATATGAGTGCATGAGTTTCTTTCTGGTTTTTCCCTTGTATTGTGGCTGACCACACACCCCCCTCGTACACATTCTTTACTCTCCTGCCATCTGGAAAGAGGTACAGAAGCATCCGGGCCCACACAAACAGACTGTGTAACAGTTTATTTCCACAAACTATCAGACTCCTCAACACAAAGAAACTGGAATTATAAATACTTACGTATTTAGCTTTTTTCTAAGTTCTTCGTTTTAGAGCTATGTGTAGTTCTGTGTCCCTTTTCTTTTTTGATCTATGCTGTCTGATGTAGCACCTTGGTCCTGGGGAAATGTTGTTTCGTTTCACTTTGTACTGTACTGTATATTGTTGAAATGACAATAAAACCTACTTGACTTGACTTGACTTGACTGTTGTGACTGGGTATATTTGTAGGTATGTGTATCCTGAGAAGCACAAGGCAGGAACATATGCTCCTTCCTAACTTACCCAATCAGGAGGGAGGAAGGACAGGGCTTAAAATAAAACAGCTGATACCTTGCCCCAACTGCCTAAAGATGATTTTCTGGATATGTTTTTCCCTGGTTCCTCTCTGGATCAGGCCTATCTTTGAACCTTGACTTTTCTCTTGCCAGTTTCTCTCAGTGGGCCAAATGTAAACCCATTCTATTCGGTCTTCAGAAAGTTATCCTGTTGATCGCTCAAGACTGCCTATTTGTTTGTCAGCAGGCAACTCCCTGAAAACAGAACAAAGCGGGACAAAATTTGGTTCAGTGAGTGGAGGGAGCAAAAGAAAAGTTAAGTTTGAAAATTGTCTGGATCTCTGGCTAGAAAGCTCTGGAGGAAAAACAATCCAACAAAAGCATTTGCATCCAGAGGAGAGACACAATTGACCTCAACTCATAATATTGCTACTAGCTCCATTCCTAAACCCCCTACCTCCTCTGCCTTGATCACATGAGCCAGAGTGGAAGTGCTATTAAAGAATTGTAAAGAATTTCAGTAATCCTGATCTGCACTTTCCCTATCTTGTTTTTCCTCTAATTCTGGAGTCACCTAGGATTCCACAGTCAGAAGCACATTTACAAGGATATGTTTTACAGCCAGATGATTTCTCAGTGACTTCTGATACAAAACAAGTATTTTCATGAGTGACAGAACCCTCCTTTCCAAAAGGGAATGAGTCATGACTACAATTATTCATTAAAATTGTGACTTCCAGCTGGAACAGGTTGTCCACCTCTGCTTTGGGGATAGCATAGGACTTTAAGAAGAGACTAAACATGGCTCCCCTTGCTGCATAAATCATCCACTTAACATATTGGCACTTTATCTAAAATAAATGTTAAGTTCTTGGCCACATCAGGCCTTTGATAGGGCTATGTGAAATGACTCCTATATATCTGCAGTTTAAATGAATGCAAATAAAAAGAGAACTGAAGATCAGCCAGATATTTTGTCTCTCACACCAGCAGCATCTTTGGAGTGCCATGTCACTTTCCATGTATTTTCTGTTCTTTCTTCTGAACTGGTTAATTCCTCAAGAAAGAAATTGGGGGTGGGGGGAGGGTCTAAAAATGGCAACTAATGAGATTCTGCTCCCTTGCTGGTTCCTTGCTTGCTGCATTGCTTTCTCTTCTGAAAAAAAAACACAGTAAACAATAACACAAAAGCTCTCTACTGATTGCCTACAAGAGAGGAATACTAGCAAGGAGTTATGGTGTTTTCACTTAAGAATAGAAAGGATATCCCTGGAACTACAAACTGTGACATGGTAGAAATTTCTCCTCAGGAGGAATTGTGTACTGCACAGCTATGGAGAAAATAGCACAAATCTATCTTTGTTGCATTCTGTGTGGAATAGCTGAGGTAAATAAACCACTGAAGTTCATCAGATCAAGTGCAAAAACCACTGGGAGATACATGGCATTATAGAGATATGCAAGGATCTGATCCTTGTTATGTAGAAGAGCCCTTTGTTTCCAAGTGTTTTCACTAAACAAGTTCATATTAAGTAGCATAGAGAAGAAGGAATACGATCAGGTCGTGTATCATTGAGCTAAACGGAAATCTCCCCACCTGTTCTCCATCTTAATGTATCCTGCAGGGATTTGAGATTTGAGATTTTCCAGTTCAGCTATCATTCTCCCATACAGGCTGTGATCATCTTCCACTTTGGCACACTGCAAGAATTAGAAATGCATTCTAAAATAGGCAAAAATATTCTATTTCCTTTGGATCGAGATCCTTGCATCTGCCAAATGCTGCCTTTTCTGAAACCGTCAAAAGAGAGACAGAATCTTTCCCCTTTATAGATTGTTGCAGACTCTGTTACTTACATGTAGTTGCAACATTTTGATTTGGCTCAAGCACCTACTTGGAGATAAGACCATTATCCTCCAGGATGAGATCATGCAACTTTGCGATAAACGAGAATTTCATCAGGGGCTGTCACACTCTCAATGGGTCTGGACAGCTCACAACAATCAAACAAATTACAATAAAATCAATAAAAAAACATTAAAATGAAAGACAAATTAGGTGTTTGAACAAGATTTCTGACACACCTCTTCTATTGACATTTAGCAAAAAGGCCTTGTCTTCTAACTTCAATACATGACAGAAGACTCAGTGCTGTGAGGGAGAAAATGGCAGAAGTGGTTTGCAGCTTGTTGGGAACTGAGCTGCCAAAGTGGCAGGCAAGCATGTGAAGCTTCATTTGCACATGCACAGGATTTAGGTTCAATGTGCAAAACCATACCCCTCCCCCACCCACTACCAAAACGAAGCTACCACCACCGGTCTGCGGAACCAAAAAGTTGGGGATTTCTGGCCTAAAATCACCTCACATCCTTAGTATGAGGTGGAAATAGAGGCAAATTATTGAGGCCCTCCGAAAGGACAAGGTGAATAAACTCCTCTGCATATTAAAGTCCCTGGTTCTCCTTTTATCTAGATCAAGGGTCTTGTTCCTGTGGTCGTTGCATTTGTAAGGATGGATGGTTTGGAAAATTGTGTCAACACCCAAGGAAATGTAACATGGCCGAAGACGTGAGCAGAAGTTTCTGTGAATCAGCCGACGGCATATTATGCTCAGGAAAGGGTAAGTAAGCGTCACAATCACTGAGTGATGCTTGAATTTGCACTGATCCTGAAGAATAAAAAAAGTACAACTTGTGCTTTACAATTTGAGGCACTTTCTTTGGTAACCCCTTGTTGTTCAGAAAGCTTTTCAAAATGTTTATAATACAGAACAATCTTGTGGCGAAACACTCCATAATGCATTGAAAAGCTTATCCCTCAGGAACTATTCACCAGCAGCATGCCATTCCATTTGGCGATATCCCTGTGGGTGTATATATCAATATGGGGTCATTGTGTATTATGGGATATATTTTAGCATTAGGCTTTAAGTGCTACTAGCAGCAGGCAACTCTACAATTTCTAAACTTCTAAGAAGGAAATTTGCTTTTGAGCAGAATGGAAAAGTTCTTGTCCACCACCCACACGCCTTCTCTTGCACTGTTCGTGCAATTCATATTCATCAAAATTCATTCAGTTCCTTTATTTTAGAGATTTTATAAGTTAGCATGTTGCAATCATCAGCTTTCATTATACATTATATTTTTGGTCCTAGTCTTTGAAAATCAGTGACATTTACAACAATAGGGCTGAGGGTCATGCCTCGAATCCAGGGGAGAAGAAAAAATCTTCTAAGACCGAGTAGAAGATGAAATGACACTTTAATTTTTTGTAGAATAAATCTAGTCTTTTTATAACACATCATCTATTTAGTAGAGACGCTTAAGCTAAGAATACAGAGTTGCATCCATCTTTCCTCAAATATTTTGGGAAATTGGGACAGGCAAAGCAGCATTGCAGAATTTGATTATAATTTGTATGCATGTCATACACCATCAAAGCATACCTATCCTTTTATACTTTATATATCATAAAGTGTGTTTCTCTACATGTGGCTGCATGTGATATATATATATATTCAGCTCATCCCAAAAGGCAAAAAGAGAACTAAAGTTGTTCTCTCCCATATTTGGGTAACCAAGTATCTCCTCACAAAAACAAACAAACATATAACT
>JAEANM010012710.1:0-14693 GCA_017656035.1 Myanophis thanlyinensis | reverse complement strand
TTTTTGCAACGTTTCGGCGAGATCTCACTCGCCATCTTCAGGCTGGTGCCTTCTGCTTCAAGTCAGGGCAAGAAGAAGCTGCTTGAACTGCTTCTTCTTGCCCTGACTTGAAGCAGAAGGCAACCATATATACTGCTTGCACTGGCACGAAGCAGAAGGCAACCAGCCTGAGGATGGCGAGTGGGACTTCGCCGAAAGATACTCTCAATCTTACATGGGAAAAGACCCAAGTATGAAAAAGAAGTTTGCTGGGAGGATAAAATGATTTTGGATACGAAAAAAAAAATAATGCACACGTGAAAATGATTGCCCCAAAAATGAGAGAAATATAATCCTTTATTTTATCATAGCTTTGGCTTCTTTACTTCTCCTTTTGTGTGATTTATATATGTCACTTGAAAGAGGGAATAACAAATTGAATATATGCACACATGCTTGTATGTAGACATTGCATATACGGCCTACAAAATTTGAGAGGACCATCAGATGACAGCAACAAGATACAGAGCGTTGTAATATCTGGATATTTGCAGCCAAGCTGAAGGATGTCTATGATTATATGAAAGATTATTCATGTTTACATATTATAGATCACAAACTAAAGAAATGTGTTTAACAAGAGTGTTTTCCCTTGCCTTTTCCTCCCTATATCCTCTACCAGGGGTGGGCAATTACGGCTCCTTCATGACTTGTGGACTTTAACTCCCAGAATTCCTGAGCCAGCATGGCTGGCTCAGGAATTCTGGGAATTGAAGTCCACTAGTCATGAAGGAGCCGTAATTGCCCACCTATAGATTCACAAATATACTTCAGAGTCCTATAGAGGCAAGATGTTTAAGGCTGTTTATTTGGTCTGCAAAATGACTGGTATCTGTGGTTGAATTGCAGGGGAAGACAAGAGGTCTATCAGGAAGATGTCTCTCCTTCTAAACAGCACCATTTATTTGCTGGCCCTTGGATTGAAGCAAAATACTGAATAGAGGAACGTAAATACTTCTTCACTTAGTCATAGCGCAACGCTAAATTAAAGACTATTTTCAGTTCAGTTATTTTTCTGTTCTCCCAGATACCTCTCTGTCCATTGAAATACTTTAGGCTTAATATTTTGGCAAACTGTTTCTTGTAACATGACTTGGTACCCTTTGCACACCTTTGGACTCTTGTTTGATCTGTGTATTGTTCACCACCTTCAACAATATTATAACTGGTAGGTAAAATAGACAATGTAAATGTACTATCTCCTATTAAACAATGGTCCCTAAATGTTGCTTGAATTTAGTATTCATAATCACAGGCAATAAGATCGGTGGTTAGAAATGGTAGCAGATATGTTCTAGCAATACTTGACTCAGAATGGGAACCCAAAGCATGGCTAATGGCTTTCTTAAAATCCAATGTTCGCATTGTTCTTTTGCTATTTAGTTGTATACGCTAGTCTTATAATGCCAGTCAGCTCCATGGAATCAGAAATAAAATATAATACAGACTTGCATCTATTTGCCGCCCTTTTCTTATGTAAAC
The DNA here is from genome assembly GCA_017656035.1 of Myanophis thanlyinensis. NCBI lineage: Eukaryota > Metazoa > Chordata > Lepidosauria > Squamata > Homalopsidae > Myanophis > Myanophis thanlyinensis. The sequence continues at coordinate 13,172 of JAEANM010012710.1, read as the reverse complement.
GGAGAGTTATTTCTTGACATAGTAATCTTGATATACCCAGCAACTTATTTGGGACACAGAATACTACCCTGCTGAATAAAATGCAAGCATAGTAATTCTAAAGTGCCTCCCAATATGAACGGGACCAATGTCAATTTAGAAGAGACAAAATGCCATTTCCATAGCTACCTGAATCATCTGTCAACAAAAATCCAGCTTTAGCTCAATTGTGTTTCCATTCATAAAAGCCTATCCAGCCCACAAATGTTTCCCACCCCACCTGAAAGAGTTAAGACACAAAAATGTAACTCAGTGTAAGGATATAGTAATGGTAATGTATTGAGGATGTCTACCTGATTTAGCATAAATGGCTTCTAGTACTATATTTTGGGGGTGGGGATTTCTAAATAGTCGTTAATACTTCTTTAAGAATCACAGCTATTTAAGACTTACGTTGTTATTACGGGTTGTTTCTTTTTATGAAAAAGATGGTGTTAATTGTCATCCATTTGAGATTCTTGATGAGGTAGCAATTTATTAGTAGGCACTTTGAAAGGAGGGTTCTTAGCCACTTGGAAAGCACTCTAAACCTCTGGGTTTCTCTGAACCCCCACAATCTTCAAAGTGTTAGAGAACTGACTTGATTTATTTCCATTTTACTATTCTTTGGGACGCTTTGGGGCTCAGTTTCCCTGTTGGAAAGAACTTGTAACTCCCTTTCCTTTCTGGTTTTTGAGCTTAAGACCCTGTAGAGAAAATGTTAATGATAGCTTTGCATCTACTTAGCATACCAGTCAAAACAACCAGAGATGAAATAAATTTAATGATTTGTGAGCCAAGATGAAGCATTTTTGCTGTGTCTGTAACAGCTTGGAGCAATTATATTAATTCCTTATTTTCAAGATATCAAGGTGGCCAGAAGCAGCCATCACTGATCATCTTCCAACTACTTCAAGAATTTGAAAGTGAGGAGAATGAAGATGTCCTCAGAATCATGAGTTGGGGACTATGTGACATAACTTTAAACACCTATAACCTAATCTTTAGAAATATGCTTATATTCAAAATAAGGGGACATTACTAATCATAACAAGAATAAATATTGAAAAAAAGAAAAAAGATCTGCCCTTACTTTTTGTCCAGGGTCTTGATTTTTTTAAATCAGTGCTTTATTAATGCGTTGATAATTTTTTTTTGATACCTCTGATTTTTAAATATTTCTTACAGCAACTTCTCCCAATAAAACGTGTTTGATTGCATCTGAGGTTTTATTTTTATTTTTCTGTAGGCAAAAATAGCAGAGATGAAGCATTTTTGCAGGACAGTAATGGCATTTATTTCAATACTAAACCCTTCAATTTTATTTAAAATTGAATCCTGAAAAAATGAATCCAAAAGATGATTAAAGGTTATTTTTGTATATTTAAGGTCAACATTCTAAACAGACTTGAGACTAAATACCAATTGACGGAATAAAACTTGTTTCTGAGTAAATATACCAAGAGCTCTTAACTGAACAAATTAAGGAAAGACAATTATTTTAAATATATTGAGAACATTTTCAGAATAGACATTATTGAGACACTTGATTAGAATTCTAACATTAGTGAGGAATTAATATTTATGGCTATGTTTTCTATACACTGAAGATATTTCCATTTGTATAAAACATACATGAGTATATTTTGTGGTGAGTAAAATAAAGGTCAATATCATTAAATATTAAAATACTTTGTTTTGAAAACTTTAAGCATAATATAGTGCAATATCAATTAAAAGTATAATTTGTATTTTCAAGTGTTAACAATATATGATTAAGAGGTGCTAGTAATTTTACTTATTATGTTTATGACTATATTTTTATTCTTATTATTTATTGACCAGACTTTAATTAATTTCCCTTGTAGTTATCTGAATTACCTTAAGATTTCTTATAGGATTAGCATGTAATTTATACACTTGGTAAAGAATTAAAATATAAATTCCTATCAAACAGCTAAGTAAGGCAAATGAAAAATTATTTTTCCTGTTAAGGAATGTACTGGAAAGCACTACAGTATGGAAAACAGTATTAACTTTCAATTTTTTGAGTTCTCTGACTTTTTTAATGTTTCCATAATTGTTTCATATTATGATTTTTAGTCTTTTCCTGGACATTTCTTACAATCATTGACATAAGACATGGCATGGATTCCATAAGAATAAGAGTTAATAAAAGACTCAGGAATAATTATTACCATATGCTTTCTTGATTCCTGAATTATTTTTTAGTGGCAACACATTTTCCAAAGCTCCATTGCAAAGTACTGTATAAATATGATCTTTTGAAGTTGCACGCAGCTTAAATTTTGATTTATTAATTCTTCAATATGTGCAAATCCTCATTACATAAAATGTATCCACCACCTTGTTGAGATTTAGGTTTTATCTTTCCCATACTTAGTTGACGTAAATCTATGAAATCAGGAGAGTTTGCTGGAATGATTCAAGGTAGGACCATGATGTTTTAAACAATATTGTATTACAGATGCAAATTAAATTGGATGAAGAAATGAAAATAAAAAATGATTGAAATCATCCCCAGACCAGAACTGTACTATTTAAAATGTAATAAAGCACACTTAGTTAAAACTGCAATTGTCATTCAAGCTGAGTTTACCTACATAAACTTTTTTTCCTGTAAAGCAGGTCAAATATCAGTTTTTAATCTAAATTATGAATTATAGAGAAATATTTAGAGTGCTTCAGGTTAATAAGTGAAGATTGAAAAAAGCTATAACAACAAAGTAGGAAGAACATTTCTAAACCTAACGAAAAGAAACCAATAAGACAACACTGGAAAATTATCCAATTTTCTCTTAAACATACCTGATTGTTCCATCAAAGGGCAAAGTTGTCTGCCACATATTTATAGCTGCCATATATCCTCAGCTGTGAATCTTTAATAGCCTTTTTAAAGAAAAATCTTATCTGTCAGTTTCGGACAGCTGCATATCCTTTACCGTGCATGAGAGAAGGTGGGAAGCTCTAGTCTGCAACTGGTCAGGATAATGAATGAATCTGTCAGTAATTCACCGGGAAAAAGTCCCCTCCCTTCTCCTGGAACCTCAGAAGGGTTCCTTGGCTACACTTGGGGAGTCCCACTGACATCATCATAACTTGCTCAGCTGCCATAGATGGCAGTTGGACTGGATGGAATGGCAGAGCGCATGATGAGTGTAGCACGTGTGGAATGTCTAACATGAAAGTTCACAGGTGTGGCTGAGGGGGAACAGTTTACACCGGTTGCTATGGCTACATGATTGGCTGACATGTCTTCAGAGCCCACAGGAGACACCGCAGCTATTTTTTAATAGGCTCATGAAATCAATCCCAGAAGGTTTGGAGTCAACGGCTAAAAAGGTTTAGTTGATTAAAGTTACATGATGCATGCAAGATAAATGAACCCCCAAGACGTGAAATTTGTGGCATTTCCCAATTGGAGCTGATCATAAGTAATTCTTGAGTCACTCATTTAAAATTGTTTGTGAATCTAGGAACTGAACAGCAACATCTGAGTCTACTAGTGATTCTCAGCAATGCAATTCTGACATGCAGAGAAATTGTACAGAAATACTAAGAAAGGATACCCCTCCCTCCTTATTCTCTCAAACGGCTGAAAAAAACCTGATCTTCTTCTTTTAAAATGTGTCTGCCTCTAGGTCTTCGGCATAAGCTTACTGTCAGGAGGGCAGACAATCTATTTAATGACTGCATTGACGTCAATAGCATAACTGAAATACTTACTAAGATGCATGATTCCAACTTTCAGGGGAAGCTTGTTTCTAAGCAATAGGAAAATGAGAAGTGGATTCGCTGTGGGAATGAACTACCTCTGCAATGCAGGAAATAACATTTAGGTTGTAAGCAGGATCTTTGAAACACTAGTCAAGTCACTGTTAGCCATGTGGCAGGACAGAATCTGAAGATACACTGGCATAAACCAAGTAACTTTTATCTCTGCAGATTTTAGAACTATTAATTAATTTTTCTCAATACTTTGTTGCATTGTAAAGATTGCTTTTATTGACTTCTGGCACAGAACGATAACTAACATATCTGCAAGTTCCAGCTGTCTGCATCACCCAGTTTCATTACAAACAAGTTTCATTACAAACATTAATTTGTATTAAGAAAAAAAATTAGAGCTAGATAGGAAAACATGGTGCTTGGTATTCTTTGTTATTCCTCAATTACATTTCTCTTTTCAGGGTCCACATTAACACATGAGGAGCTCACAGTTAAAAAAAAAAAAGAGGAGGTGTATACAGAGCTCTTTTTTGTCTCTCTGAATGTAAAATACACTCACATTGACTTGATTTCTCACATGGACCTGAAAGCTCTCCATGTGATCTGAGACTTGACTAGTATTGAAAGATGTACTTGCCTCTAAACAACTGCCTGAAAGGGATTTGGTGTGAATCTCATGACATCATTGTGCAAGAAAAGCAATACAACTTTAGGAAGTCTTTGTGAGAATTACGTAGTTCTAGCAAGATCAGAAGTAAAACCTGAGCATGAGACCAGAAAAAAAAGATGCAAGGGTTTGAACCTGATTTCATTAGCAGTCATGGGAATTCTATACTAATGGCTCAATTAGTTTTTAACCATATACCCACAGAGCAAAAATCTGCACCTTGGAATTCCCCATCTGCATTGGCTTCTTTTCTGCTGAACGTCAGCTGAAAGATGTTTGGAAGCCCTTTATTGGTAATGGTATTGATAGGACCAAGAACTCTTCCATACCACCAATGTTTTCATTCCCCAATACCCACTTTTGACAGCAACCCTGAATTCTGTCACTTTCCTTTACCACCAAAAAAGAAATAAAATAAATTGCTAGCAATCACCAACCTGCATTTTTCAGTACATGCTTTTGTATGTATTTCACTGATACTCTGAAAAAAAAAGCAAACTGAGAAGCTTGTTGTAAAAAAAAAAAAAGAATGAAATGATTGAAATTGTGCAAAGCTATCCCAGCAATCAAACCTGCACCCCTATGCTGCATTTCAAATCCTTGGTTCATGGTTAGTTGTGAAAGTGAAATAATATCATGCTGGCAGTTTTGCAACCAGTTTTTCTCCTCAATACCAGTAATTAGACTTTCATATTGCTAAGGTGCTGAAATGATGGAGGGGTGAGGGAAATTCTAAATAATTCAGGAGGAGGATGCTGAATCTTGCTAAGAGACAATACTGACTGTTCCAATCCAGAAAGCAGATAAATCACCACCAATGAGAAAATAGTTAATGCATATAAGTCAGCAATACAAAGAAAAACAGCTCTCAAAACCATCTGATGTCCTAAGATAAAACAGCCTCTGACCATATCCCAAAACCAGATAAACTGCTTTTGTGGAAGTACTACAACTTATCTATATAAAGGATTATTACTTATTCCCTAAACCAGGTCAGAAAATTTTCAGGGTTTTCATGAGATTATGGGCAACGGTACCAGTGTCTCATGGTTAATTTATTTAATCTGTTTATTGTAAATTAGACAGGAGGTTCTAGTGCCAAAGCTGTACATCTTATAGCAATCTTGAGAATGTTTCACAGAAGTCTGTATGAATAGTTTGAATAGTTTGGTTATGGTAGCTAATTGACAATGTAACAATTCATACACAAAACCACAATGATCTAAAAACATGAATCTGTAGATATTTTTCATGTCAAGACATTCAAAGAGCTTAAATAATGGTAAAGGGAGACAAAACATGTGGGGATATAGAACAGAAAATGTTCCATTTCAAAATTGAAGTAAGATAGTTGCATTCCAAAGTTTCTGAACTATTTTCAGTCAGCACATCAGTGGTGGAATTCAATTTTTTTTACTACTGGTTCTGTGGGTGTGGCTGGTGGGGTGTCATGTGACTGGTGTGAAGTTTCTGTAAGCAGGGCAATAAAGATTAGGCTAGAAACAACACAGAATGTTTTTTTCTGCCTTCCTTACAGGATTAGATTTCTTCTAACAAACGGTTCTCCGAACTGTGTAGAAATTTTACCAGCTGAATTTCACCTCTGCAGCACATACAACCCAAACCTTGAAACATATCCCATCTGCCTTTGACTTACTAAAAAGTCCATCTTCCCTTCTCAGTTGTCACTGCTGCTTATGTCCCACCATGGCACTTCTTACCTGCCTGCCTACTCCCAAATTTTCCTAATAACCAATTTTTCAAAGTCTTTAACAACTGCATGGCCTCCTATTTTATCTAAAATCAAATATATCCTTCCAACGTTGGTTTTCTATCAATAATAGGAGAAATAACACTTTATTCAGTAGCTTGTAATCCAGAGTTGTGATTCAGTTTCTAGCTAACACTGGATTCTCCCTCTTTTAAAAATAATAATAATAAAGTTTTTGTTTTATCTACAATAAGGTGAAGATGCCTTCAAATGATGCCGTTTTCATGACGATATTCATGCAAGTGATTTGCTGCTTTCCAAGGCTCCTAGGTTGATGCCATTTGCATGTAAAACATAATTCACTACCACGAAATGTTTTTGTTTTCATCAGTGTGTAATATTTTGTTTGTTTTTTAAGCTACCTTCAAAAGAACCTACTGTGGAAGAATGTAATACTTCATCCTGTTTTGAATTTCAAAATTTAATAGTTCAGCAAGTTGGATTAATAAATACATCCGGATGTGCAAAGACACACACGTACATCATACACATGGACATCTTCTATTCCATTTTATCCTTAATTCACCAACCCCTAATCTCTTAACAACTTTACTGAGAGATAGAGGCTGGATATCATTCACAAACAAGTACCATAAAGGTTTAACCTTGCCTTCTTAACCTCAGCTCAACTTAATACTCCACTTGAAATAACTGTTTATTATGCAATTGTAGAATTCATGTTCCCACAGTCTCTATTTGTTTATTTGTCCAATACTTTCCTTTATTATCCCAGAAGACCATTTTTAATTAATGAACACATTTCTCTGTGTTCCTATAGTCTGTAATTGAAATAAAATAAAAGAGAACAATTTCAGCGGTTTAAAAAAAACCCAGGATGTATTATTAAAAGTGTGTGCATGTGCGTGCACACCAGTGTCTGTATATGTTATATTTTTGTAGTCTTGTAGGTTTAAGAATGAAGCAAGTACACTATATTACAATAAGACTGAATAGATACTTAAAGAAAATTTAGTTCAGCAACTGGTATGGCAGTGGAAAATGCTGTAGGTTAGCTTCAAACTCTATTTCAATGTATAGACAAGAAAGCCAAATTTCTCTTAGCCACACTGACAATATGGTGCCCATAATATTAATATAGCATAAAAAGATCAGTCTCATAAAAGACAGTAAAAGTAAAGTCTTTTCAACTCTAAAAATGTAGTCCTTCAATGTCAGAAGTTCTCTGTGGGCAAAAGTAATTCTAGATAATTGTTTAAGAAAGTGTTGACTGAATGCCATTTATTTACCATGCTAAATTGACTCAGAATCAGATATATTCTCTTAACTTACACTGAAAATGTTGAATGAAGTCTGTTGCATATTTTTCTATTTTAGCTTTAGGAGTTTTACATGTCTCCTGACAGAAAATAAATCAGATTTTTAAAGAAAAGAAAATGATCGCAGAATGAACACATTCATTTACTGTGTCATTGCTATGAATCAAAGTATAATAGTATAGTAAATGGAGCACAAGGCTTATTACTAAGGGATGGGAAGCCACATTTCATATATTACATCAAAATATATTGCGATCTCTATACTGGAGAAATGTGCACATAATAAAGGATCATGTTTCAAATTAGAAAAGAAAGTATATTATTCCTAAAATAATAAGACTTAAGAACAACAATTCACATCAAGCTAATAAGATATAATAGATAAGATATAATGTATGTCAAATACTGAAACCTCTACTTAAGCAGCATATGATGATTTCTGTTTTTGTTACATTTCATGTTGGGACTAAACCTTATAAATAGAGAAATATTTAAAAAGATAACTTATTACAACTTGTTCTTTTATGTTCAGGCATCACTCAGGTTGCATTGACATTGAATCAACATGTACTGTTCAGTTAGACATAACATTGCTTCTGTTATTGGCATATTAATTATGCCAATTTGATGGGGTTGTTAAGGACTATGGAGAAGTTAAGTCAATGGAGAAGCCATATTCACTTAACAACTGGGTTACTAACTTATCAACTGCACTGAGGCATGAATAGTCGAAACAGATGTCCCACTTAAAAACAGGCATTTTGTCATAAGTCGAGGACTACCTGTATAGGTACATTAAGTCTGTTTAAGCCTTGAAAAGATTCAAGGCATCTAATCTAGCATACAAAACAAGGGAATTTTGTCACCGCATTAATCAGCAAATTCACTTACTTACTCCTTTCTCTGTACAGAGTGAGTCATCTAAGTGGGAGTGTCATTTAAATATTTCCCAACATCTAATTTATTCTCTGTTGCTGTAGTTTAGATCAAGCTTACATTTTCTAGAGAAATCTTGTTGACATTGGGGCAGATGTCTGAAAACTAATTTCCACTTTAAAAGAAAGCAGAGGCAAAAAGGGCAAGAAATCTGATGTTGCAACATACACAGAACCACTTGTATTCCTCTAAAAATAAAGAAAACCAAAGAACAGAAGGCATTAGAGAAGGGAAGCTGAATTTTGCAGTTTTGAAGTAGTGATGTATTAATATGCATCATATGCATTACAATATTGAGTAACCAATACCAATGACGAACCCAAGTAATATTTGAGATTCTAGAAAAACAGTGTATGACCATTTGAAAAATGATCAACATTTTCTAATGCCAAAATATGGTTGGCTTATTTCAGAATAATACAACAGAATTGCAGGCTGATAGAAAATGAATACACTTCAAATGGAATATATCTGCTCAAAGATTCAATTGTATCAATTGACTCTTAAATAGAGATCTGTCTTTTGCTGAATAAAAATCCATTTAATACTATAGAAATAATGAAAAGAAGTAGAACACATTGAAGATACAGCCAAGAATTAAGTTTACTTTAGTCTTTCTTTACTTAATGCAGATGAAATAAAAAAACATGACCCATTTGTCAAAATGAATGGAAGTTGTCTTTCTGAACAACAGTGTTACTGGCTGGAATTCTAGTGGCCATCTGTTTCAAAATCAATTATGCTTACTAAATTTGGATATTCTTTTCTTCCAAATCTGTGTAATAGAGATAATCATTTTTAAAAATTATATTGTAGTTACACCTGGCTTTTATTATTACAATGAAAAATATATATTGCCCTAGTTACCAATGTTCTCCAAATTCCAACAGAATTTAAATATTATTATTCTTGTCCCTAATTTTAAATGTTTATGTTATAATATTGTTATATTTTTAACACTTTACTATTTTCATTGTACAAAGACCAGAGTTCCTCTGGCCAAGAAATGGGTAGTTTCTAAATTTTATAAATGAATGAATGAATGAATACACAAACAGATAATTGTGAGTCATATAGTGAGAAGACTAAATAATCAAGTGATATGAGTGCATACAGCCAAAGACAACTCAGAATGGATACCATATCCCAAGTCCTGGGAATATTGAAATAAATACTAAAAAAGTAAATCTTTCTTTGTTTAATTTGATTCGACATCCATGTTATTTTATTGGCAACATTAGAGAACTTGCTTTTTTTTAACTTTTCAGTTTCATCTAAAAAATTTCCAACTTCCCATCTAGGCATCAATCAGATATCATGTTGCTTAGCTTTCTGAGATCATCAGTGGTGGATAAGGGCTGCAATTGAACAGAAAATTGGCCTATTTAAAGTAACAAAAGGGTATTGGAGAAAATTTGAGTTCGCTTTTGCAAATGTTAAAAGGTTAAAAAATTGGGATAACAGATTTCATCCCATTGCATTCCTCTATTCTAGAGAGCAAACATCTGAATCAGTGACCCCAGTAATCCCAATTGTACTACCATATTTAGAAATAAGGTTAAGCATTAATTTCAGGAAGATTTATGTCTGGAGGAGTTGCTTCTGGTAAGGAATTATAACTGACATCCCATTGCCAGTAGGAGACATTACAGCTAAAAGTGGCAGCTGAATGCTGGATTCAGACTATTAAAATCTTTCTGGAGTAAGGAGAAATACTGAGATCAGCCTTACGTATTCCAGACAGGTGGTCTTTGTCTCTCTGTGTGTGAGAGAGTAGATGGCATAAACTGCATTTTTGTGGTTGGCTTGTAAGCAGCTAGGGGTCACAGGATTATACTGAGCTCACAGCTGTCAATGTAGCTTTAAGAACTTAAAAGTTCTGGCTGAACCTCAGATACAAAACAGAAAAATTAAGCCACAAGTGACCTGTGGATAACTTCTTTTCCAATGGAGGAAAAAAATGGACTTACTGAAGTTGTTAACCGTTTTGTGACAAATAGTGAAAATATGATGTGCATAAACATTTTTTATTAGATTTACAAAAAGGCTTGATGGAAGTTTTCATAAGTCTGGTAGAAAAGATGAAGAGGGCTTGCAAAGAAAACAGATATTGAGATATTATTTGAGAGGATTGAAGATTGCTGGGAGAAAGAGGAAAGAAGATAAAATTGGTTTATTTGATCAGGGTTAGAATAAATCAGATCTTATCACTGATGAAGTTTAATGCATTTTTTCATTAGAATTGTATGACAATGCTTTAAAATATTTAAAAAAACGAGATGGAGGAATTTGTTTAAATAGAAAAAGGAAGGATTCAAAGTGGGTTCATTAATGTAATTTGTAATAATATGTTATAATTTCTGATAATCCTTAATGGACTTTTTCTGATTAAGATGGAGTGAAGAAGTTTTAAACATTTATGTATAGAGAATGGATGAGTATGGCATAAAAAGCTGTTTATTTTCTTTTTAAGAGATGGTGATAACTTGTTTACATTTTCTGGGGTGGTTTCTTCTTCTTTTTTATATAATTTTTCTTTTTATGTTTTTATTCTGTGTAAAGTGTATTAGTTCTATGTGTATAATATAATTAATAAAATTATTACCAAAAAAGGGAAGATTTATTCCTGGAATTGTTGCAATGACCTAGAAGGTTTATGCATGAAGAATTATTGCATTTCAGTTGACACATACCATTAATAGTTAGGCATATTGTTTTTGCAAAGAGCATATTGAACAATGAAAGCCATCCCTTTGTTAAATGAAATGGTTGCTCACAATTGTTTTTTGTCTCCCCTTTACTGTGAAGTCTTCAACAATGAACCCTTTGCATTTCAACAATGAATCATTTCCTCCATCCTCTTCCTGTCTGCCTCTATATCACTCTTCTTCTAGGCATTTTTTTTGCATACATATCTTGCCATCTGTTTCTGTTCTCCTCACAAAGGTTCTTTCTCATCTGTGCTACTCAGTTGTGTTGCAAAACACAAACTCTAATGACAAAGCAGCTTGAGTAACCTATACTCGACCAACAAACATCCATTATAAAATGTATAATAATGATACTTCTCTGTTTGATGCTGTAAATTTACAAGACAGGCCTGTAATTGAACAAAGCAATATTTTTCCTCCCAGCAGAACACATACCTTGAATGTTTACTTTGGAGATGGGTAGCTGACTTGCTGCTGGAGACCTCCTGTAGAGGAATGAATTAAAGCTTATTATATGGGATTCAGAGATGCCAGTGAATACAATGTAGTTTTTTCCTATTAATATAGATTAAGGGCGTACTCTATAGTAGTAATGGGTAGCTGAAAGCTAGAGATGACAGCTAAAACCAAATTGGAATGGGGAATACATCACATAGTATCTTCCATTCAAATTTGTAAATGTGTAAGTTTAAGATCAGCTGCTAGTGAGGTGATTCATCCATGCTAGTGTTTCTCAACTTTGCCAATTTTAAGAGGTGTGGACTTTGACTCCGGGAAAGCCACAGTCAGAAATACTGTCTGGGAGAATTCTGGGAATTGAAGTCCACCTCTCTTAAAAGTTGAAAAATGTTTCTGCATGCAGTCTAAAACAGTTATGTGTGTCTTTTTATGTGGAGGAACATTCAAACATTGGCCTATCCATCTGGCAAGTCAATGTCTACAAACTGCTTTCCTCAAAAAGCAACTGTCACCCAGATTCAGTGGCTTCCATATTGCTTGTTTAGGAATGTAAAATGAAATCATACCACTCTCACAACTGAGAAAATGTGGAGGGGATGGGCGCATGTGCATTAAAGTACTCTGATCAGTTGACACAAACTGATGGTACTACTTTTGAACATGTAATCATCCTTCTGATTTTGCCCTCATGAGATTCCAGAAACCTAGTTTCCTCAAATAAACATTAAGCAAACTGGACAACTAAATAATGGATCTGGACAATGAAAAATAATTAATATTTTACAAATACTTCCTTTTAAAATTATGACAGGCTTGGGACAAGTGTTTTTACAAGCCGTAAAGAACTTCTGGCCATCACACCAACTCCCCAATCACCTGACCACATTTTAGGTGCTTGACAATGACTTTGCCTTCACGTGACTGCAATTTGTATATTTCTGGGGAAAATGCCCATTCAGAAGAATGAATTTGCACTTACAACAGCGGCATTTACTTAATGACTGCAGATTTGGTTAATGAACACAGTGGCTTATTTAACAACTGCTTCAAAAAATGCTTGAAAATTGGGTCAGTCACATGAGGATAATTGCAAATCTTAAGCAAGCTTCCCCAAATGCTGTACCAGATGTTTGTACAATTTCTGTTATATTTTACCATTGACAGGGTATTTTCAAAATCTGCCAATTAACCAATAGTGAAAATTACAGTACAAATGTTGTCATTATTGAACAGCTTAATCTGAACAGTTTACTTTTTTCCATAATTCATTCCAATATGATAGATTGAATTTAATGTGGTTTTTCAAAAATAGGGAAAGAAGTGGAGAATTTTTCTCATATTAATTCACCAAATTTGATTATTTTTCAAAAAGTAAAATTGAACAGTTTTATGTTAACACCCATATTTCTCAGAGTTTTGCAGAACTATTCTTATCAAATGGCTAACAAATATATGTGTTTTAGGTAAAATTGTTCATAGGGATGAATTGTTTATATATATATATATAGATTACGATGCAGGACCAAGGACACCACAACAAAAGAACTCGCAAGGCCATCACACAGCCCATTATACCAACATTA
>JAEANM010012709.1:0-14693 GCA_017656035.1 Myanophis thanlyinensis | reverse complement strand
AAATTTAGTATTAAAATTAACTATCCCAAGTATCAAGGTATCAGGCCAGACCAGCTAGTTGGAAAAAATGGGTCTTTTCAGTTTAAGATAGTGGGAGGAAATGTGTTAAGGTCCCATTTCAGAATGACTGAGACATATTCAGTAAAGATTCAAGCCTTTATTATATATCAGAGAACTAAAGGGAAATAAAAATAAAATAAAATGGAAAATAGTCTAGGAAAAAAGAAAGCTATGGTTTCTACAGAGGTTATCCCAGGTATTTCTGGCTTCAGTCAGAAACAGAGACATAGAAAGAAAAGACAGAAAATGGTTTCCACATGCACCACAGGTACAATAATGTTCTGTCAAATACAAGCCAATTCTAATCTCAATTCCATCACTCTTTACATTGGAATTAGGGTCTCTATCTCAGACTCTGGATTCAGAAAATATTCATCTGGTTTTGAAACAGTCTGTGAGGAGACACTTTCATTCCTGCTCCTGACAGAAAGCCAAGAAAAAAACCGGCTGTTCTATTCTCTTTCTAAAAGCTCATCCCTCCTATACTTGATTGCCTCACTAGCATTTGATTTTCACCAGCTTTAGATGTCTCTGCCCATTAATCTGAATTGAACACTCATATTTTCTTTTAATCCTTTCAAGGTCTACATCTCTTGGAGTTTTATTTTCCCCGATCACCATACTATTCCATAAAAGCAATTCAGTAGCCATTCTTTTGAATCCTGTCCCAAGATGTCAACATATATCAATGTTCCTAAACCAAACTGACACAACTTTTTCATCCTTTAACTAATTATCCAGTTGTAGTCAGACTTATACATATAAAATAATTAATTAGTCTCCTCTTTTTAAAACAAATGTAAGAATAAAATACAATATACAATATTCTTTATTGGCCAAGTGTATTTGGACACACAAGGAATTTGTCTCCGGTGCGTAAGCTATCAGTGTACATACAAATAACAAGTAATATAATCTTAAAAACCAATAGTAGAAGGTAATAGGAAAGTTGAGAAGGATAATAGTAATGGAGCCCTTCTACATGGGTAAATATCCTTAGACATAAGACAGTGCTGTGGGAATTAGCACTGCAATGACATGAAGGAAAAATTGACTTTGTGTCTAGTTGTTTTGCCATGCTTAATAAATAAATAAGTAAATAAATAAAGTGATTATTTATCTGGAGTTCATATTCCAGTCAAAGAAAATTTTAGAGCCTGGATCAGTGATTTGAAACTACATGGGGAAATGTGTCAAAATATGTAACTGTTATTCATGTATGTTTGTACAGATGAATTTCTTGGGACAAGATATATGCTCAGATGTTTGAATAGTGATCTGAATTAATCAGGCTAAAAAAAGTGCTGCCTCAGGGAATCAAAGTCCCTGAAAAATTTGACTACAGAATTAAAATGCCAGAATAATAGGGATCTTTCTAAATATTAACATGCAACATTAGTTTGGTTTATTAGTCTGCATCCATTGTAATGCAGCAAGAAATATTTCAAAGTATTTATTTTATTTGCACATTTGTGTACCTATAACCTTATCCAATTTTCACTTTTTTCTAAGAATATAAATAGTCTAAACTAAAATTAATCATACATTTAATAATTTACTAAAATTACACTAAAAATTAAATTTGCAGTTATATAGAATTCATGTAGTAAAGCAAAAATAATGGAAAGGAAGTGACTTACATTTTTTAGGGAATGCAATACACCAAATATTGACAGAAAAACATTTTAACCCAGTAGCTATATTTCTTCATGCTTAGCCTTCTACATTCAATGCCAGTAGTTAGCATAGTCAAAGTGAAAAATGATGCTAATATTTCAATATAGGCATAATCTTACTTTCACATATAGCCATATGTTGTCACAAGATCCACTTTCCAAATAGTTATCACAGGGTGAGAATTCCCATAACAGCCAGTATTATGGAGCCATTAATATATTAAAATTGGAATGTGGAAAATTATGAAGAAACTCAGTCGTGGAAATCACTAGGAGACTTCAAACCAGGCAATATCTTTGTAATGGTAAGTGGGAATGACCTTGGGAGACTGAGCCAGGAGATACTGCCTAGGGAAATGTCATCTAAGAGACACCATAGTCTATAGCTGGATAATGGGTTGGGCAAGAGACAAAGAACAGACTCTCCCTAATTTCTTGATGTGTAAAGAGACAGGAGAAAAAATGTACTTTCTAATGTGCAATAAAGTAGAAGTAGTTAATCTGGTCATGTTTCTTATCTGATCCACTGGTAAGGCTGAAGTTTCTCAATTCAATATACTTCAGCACGGATGATGTTACCTCGTTTGGGCAATCTGCAGGAAAACAAACAAGCTCAGAGAGCACCAAGGATCCTTCATGTCAACCCTGAGCTATAAATATTCTCCTTCATTAGTATGAATACACTTCAAAATGTTCTTATCTAGTGATAAAAGGAAAATTAATGCCATCATTGTACACTATGTTGAGTTCCTATAAAAAAGAGAGGCTATAAATGCATTTTAACAATGAGGTCAGCAATAAATCTGTTAAACTAGAGTTCCATTCTGAGGTTTGGCTTTGCACTTCTTTCAACTGTGAGATGAAACTTTTCCAGAATATCTGTGGGGCTTCTCAGTCATCCAAATCATAGTTGTCGCAAATGTGCTTTTTCCCCCCAAAAAAGGCTGATCATCAGAACTGATGAAGCTTACTGGATGAGAAGCCAAATCTTTTCTTCTCCTTGCCTTTCAAAAAAAAAAAAGCACCTTTGAGGCAAGCTTTTCCAGAGATACCAGCCTTTAAACTGGGTTTATTTTAGTCACTGGTCTTCAAAGGAAGGTGAAGCTAAAATCAAAGGGCAACTTCAGGAAAGTTGCCTGCCCAACCAGTGGTTGGCTCAAACTGCACCCCATCTTTAGTGAAACAAGGGTTATGTTATGGGATTGTCTCCCATTAAGGGACCTTCTAACTTTCCTTCTGCAGAATACACCTATCTACACCTATTGAGGATTAGTGGAGGTTACCAGCTGGTGTCATTCTGCATTCTACAAATCACGGTTATTGCTACTGCTTCTGCTTCACTTTCTTATACTGAAAAAATAGGGAAATATTGTTTATTCTGGATCCGGATTAATGCTGGTCACAGAGCTGTGTTTTATTACAGGTGATCCTCGACTTGCAATAGTTCATTTAGTGACGTTCAAAGTTAAAACAGTCCTGAAAAAAAGTGACTTATGACCGTTTTTTTACACTTACAACTGCTGTAGCAACCCCATGGTCACATGATCAAAATTCAGACACCTGGTAACTGACTCATATTTATGATGGTTGCAGTGTCCCAGCGTCATGTGATCACTTTTTGTGACCTGACAAACAGACTCAATGGGGAAGCCATAGTCACTTAACTACCAGGTTACTAATTTAACAATTGCAGTGATTCGACTGGCAAGAAAGGTCATAAAATGGGGCTCACTTAGCAACAGAAATTTTGTGCTCAATTGTGCTCATATGTCGAGGACTACCTGTATTTATTTCTTGGTTGTTGATTCATCTCTCCAATTAAATTCAAAGTGATATACCTTCCATTGGGTTTTTAGAAAAGCAGAGTTAATACTACAGAACATAGAGATATGCTCACTTCACCATGAACAATAAATCGAATTCCAAACTATTATAAAGGAAAATCTCTATTAATGTTTAAGGAAAAGGTAAAAATGTATTTTCTGAAGATCAGAGATACATCATCTGAGGAACTTGAAGTTTGTGGACAAACCCTAGAAATGTCTAAAAGCTGTTACTATATTGTAATAATGAATCTGGCATAAGAAGGAAACCATTAAGTACATAAAGAATTCATTCACATCATAAATTAATATAAACATTGTATTTATTTTAATTATAGAAATATGTATAGATGTTTTAATTTAATTTTTATTATATACTGCCTATTACTTTTTTAAGATAGTCTTCTGGGAACACAATTCAAAATCTTCTAACCCAGGATAAGTTGTATGGTCCTAGTATAGGAACTTGGAAGTTTTTTTTACCTGCATAAAGTAAATGTGATTGGATTGGCTCCATCAGGAAGAACCCTAGGGTTACAAAATTAGGAATCTTAGATTTATATTTTTATATTTAAAAAAGGAAATGAAGAAAGTTGAGAGTGCAGCATAAATAAATATGTAACATAAATGATGTTTCCATGGTCTAAAGAAAATTTAATTTAATGTGTTTATCATGAAAACAAATCCTTGTTTGGTATAATTTCATATAAGTTCTCAAATGAGAAGTTTTTGCATTGTCAGTGACCAAAAATGAAGGTTGATACCAAATCATCATGTATTCAACTGAGAAAATATCAATGGGTTTAATACACACACAGAGAGAGAGAGAGAGAGAGAGAAGATGTTTTGGTGTCAGAGAGACTGAATAATATTTTATTTTATTTTATTAAAAAAATACTGACACAGTACAATCTCTTCAAAAATAATAGGAACAAATCTTTTAGGTGGAAGACTATTTACCATATATTTTGTCTCTCTTATTTGGAATTCTTTGTCTTATTTCAGAAAAAAAAATCACCATAACAATGTTTACAAAGTATTTGCAAAAACAAAAAAAAGTATTTTAACTGAATGCATTATTCAGAGCAAATAAACTTGCTCCCAGATCTAATTGGCAAGCGAATAGAACACATTTGTCTTTATTGTTTGCATCTGTTGTGTTAATGATACAAAAGTAAATTAAATCTTTAACATTACAACTACCTCAGCTGTTGTACATTGACAGCCTGTATTATTTACAACTGGGATTAGTTTCATATCAGTAGCTGCTGTTTCCATCCCTCTAAAATATAATAGAGGTCATATCTATATTTGCCTATAAGGGACCATTTAATTCTTCTTATGACTCCTCATCAAATAGAGCCATCCTTTTTCTCTTTCTCTTTCATCTTTCCTCCTTTTCTTTCCTCTTTTCTTGTTTCCCAGTTTCAGGAAATCTATTACTATAAATGAGCTATAAAGCTCATGTCAGATACTTTCAAGAACACTCATTCTTCCAGAGCAATAGTTTGCCTAACATTTTAAACATTCCTTCATTTCTTTTGTACAGTTCTCAAAGAAATGTAGTACGATTTGATCTAGCACATTTGTAACCATCAGGGGAAGTCACTCCCTACATCTTATAAAATAATCAGAGGTGGAGCATTTGTGCTCTTCTGAATGATCCCACTTCTTTGGTTTCAACCTGGTATGGTAGTTGTACGCATGGTAATTCACATTATAGTTGTAACCCAATGTTTGGAGAAGCAGAAGTTCCACAATTTGGAGCTCTTTTTTTCTTTTGATATATGGTATTTTTAATTTCACTTCATTGTAAGCTAGCAGTCAGCAATCTCGTATTTGGAATATTATTCTATATGAATTCTGTAGGGATATTTTTTCCTATGAGTGCTTGCTCTGATGTTACTTTAAGGTGAATTATTTGTAAATCATAAGGTGATTTGTTGACGTGCAGAAACCATTATCCTGGTATTTTGCTTTTTAATTATAGTCATATTTTCTTCTTTTTACTCCTCTCTGTTTTTGTAAAGCCTTCTGAAAACTGGTCCCCTCTGGTATTCTGGAAGAAGCTGAAATGCAGTCATTTAAAAATTAACACTTGCAGAACTTCACAGAAAAAGCTTCTTTACAGAAAATTAAAGAATCATCCCATGTATTTCCCACTCAAAATATTAAACACAGAGGGAAAAAAGGATGCTTAAAATTTACATTCAGAAATCTTGTTTACACCAAATAACCTATCAAAAATAGGATTTCCGAGAAGCTATGTATATTAAATACAGGTCTATAACAAAAAAAAAAAAAACAAGGAAGAATCATAACAGACAGTTCAATTGAATTATAAATTCAGTGTTTGGCAGTTGGCAAAAGGTAAATTCTGACATAAGGTTCATTAACAAAGCGTCTGAAAATACAATGACCACTATAAAGCTTTATCAAAATATGTGGACCTTCTGCATCTGGAATTCTGTGCACAGTTCTAGTCATTATATTTGGAAGACAAAAAAGTAAAATGTAGAAAAGATTTAAAACACATGAAGAATGATTGCGGGAATTAAAGGTAAAGGTTCCCCTCCCACATACGTGGTAGTCATTCCTGACTCTAGGGGGCAGTGCTCATCTCCATTTTTAAGCCAGTGCTGTCTGATGATGATTTTGTGGACATGTGGCCAGCATGACTAAATGCCACAAGGAACACTGTTACCTTCACACTGAGGTGGTGCCTATTTTTCTACTTGCATTTTTTACATGCTTTCGAACTGCTAGGTTGGCAGAAGCTGGGGCAAGTAACGCCATTATGCGGTGCTAGGGATTCAAACTGCCAACCTTTCTGATCAACAAGCTCAGCGTCTAAGCCACTGAGCATCACATCCTCTGCAGGAATTAGATATGTCTAATTTAATGAAAAGAAGGACTAGGGATGACATGATAGCAGTATTCCAAAATTGGCCTCAAAGAAGAGAGGTTCAATCTTTTTTTACAAGAAGGCAGAACAAGAAGCAATGGATGGAAACTAATCATCCTAGAACTAGAAAGTCAGAAGAAATCTCCTGACAGTTAAAACAATAAGAGGAAACACATGCCTCCAGAAGTCTGGTGGTTTTAAAGATGAGATTGGACAACCATTTTTCTGAAATGACATAGGGTTTCCTTTGAGCAAGGGATTGGACTGGAAGATCTACAAGATCCCTTCTAATTCTTTTATTCTGTTACTCTGAAAATAATCAACAGAAACTATCCTAAACTGGAACCTCATCTGTTATACCTATGTTTGTTTAGAAATAAATCTGAGTAAGCTTTCTTTCAGATGAATGACCACATGACTACAACTTCAGAACACACATAATAGCTCATACTTTTAAAAATGTTTATATCTGTCAGAGTGACCTTCCAACTCCCTTCATTCTTGCTATTGAGAATTCTGGCTGAGGCTTGTAGGAATTGCATTTTAACAACAACTGTGGGGGCACAGATTCCTCACCTTGATACAACAACCTTGTTGACAGAACTCACTCTTGTTCCCAAGTAAAAGGACAGATTGAGTTTGAAATAATATAGCTTATCTACAGTTCTGTCTTATGTTCCTGGATGGAAAAGGCACAATTTGAACTAAGGCTTGCTAGTTCATCACTCAAAAAATAGCTGAGTATCCTGTTTTTGAAGTGTTTCTGTCAACTTGTACTTCCCTGCATGTCAGCGAGTAACAATAAGACAGTAAATTTCACTAAGTTCGTTTCAAAACCAAGCAAATCTTCAAATAATTATAAAATAAATAAATAACTTGAAAGAAATACAAGAACTAGGGAATTTCTTGGGATACCCATTTCAATTAGCTTCTGTTGTGAAATTCAGAAATACATTCTATTTCAATTTTTTTCTGAGAATATACTCTAATACAGGGTGTCAAACTCATGGCCCACGGGCTGAATGAGTCATACTCTGGCCATATCTGGTTTAGTGAAGGGAGAAAAAGGTCACGATATGTCACGTGATATTGTGAGTTTGATACCCGTGCTCTATTAGATACAATTTCTAATGATTAGTTAAGTTCTTCATTAAATTTGTACGCTGATATGTTAAAAGCTACTATATTTTATTCTAATATATTGCTTCTTAAGAAAATCCATGATAAGAAAACAACTATAATAAAACCACACCTAGAGGAACAATAAAAATGATAACATTGGTATTCATATAGGCTCATTCCAGTAGTTTTTTTTTATATAATTGCTTTCATATGAATATATCAGTCTTAGTGATTTCTAGTCCAAGTATTAAGCAGAACTAAAGTGAATTCTGCTTAGGTTTTTTTTCCAATGTCAACCAAAGTTGGAACAGAGGCAGTTTAAAGTTTAAAACATAAACTTTTACAAAACTACAAAATCATATCAATTTGGAATACAACTTGGAACATTTAAGCATCCTTAGTTTATTAAAAAAAAATCTGATAAATATCTGGCATGACAGCCATTGTTAACAGAGCATATCTTCTGGCAACCTGTTTTATGACAAAGAAGAAATAGCTTTTCTTTAAGACTTAAAAACAGCTATTTATTTAATATTGTAGTTGGAAACTTTGTTCCCACGTAAACATGCAATTGTTATTAGTCATGGGGGTCATAGAATTCTGATTAGTCCAGGGATGTCTGTCAGGGGGAGGTGTAAGGATGTTGAAATATTGGGCATAACCGGGCAATCAAACTTGACACCATTATATGTGTTTATGACATGTGTGATAAATGTAAAAACTGTGTGGGCCTTTGATTGTTTAGTCATGCCTACTTCTTTGAAATTTTTGATTCCCTTCCAAGGACATGTCTGTATATCATACATTTTTCATAAAATATGTACTTACAATACATCACATTGATTTGGATGCTGTGATCATCACCTTTCCTGTTCAGGCTGCTGATTAGATTGAACTAAAGTAACATAACAACATATCCAACCTTTTGAATTCCTGACAATTCTACATCAGACAAAGTTTCCTACTGCAAGGAAATTCAAACATTGCATGGGAGTTTACACCATTCAGTCTACATGTGATCCTTGGTTTACCTTGGAATTTGGGACAGCAACTGCTATCGCTAAATGATGAGGTTATAAAACACACATCATATGATCATAGTGATGACATTTTCAGCAGTCTTGGTTGCTGTGGTTAAATGAGGACCAAACATGTCATTAAGCAAGGACCTCACATTACTGCAACTTCCAACTTTCTGCTGGCTTCCCCATTAATGTTGCTTGTGGAAGCTGGCAAGGAATGTTGGAAATCATAATTATGTGACTGTGGGAATGCTGTAACCACTGGAATGCTAAAGACTGGGCATAAGTTCCTCTAGTTCAGTGCGGTATAAGTTTGATCAGGTGGTCATAACCCAAGGACCATCTGTTCAGAGTTTGACATGAGATTCAAAACTGGGATAGATAATGTGATATTTTTGGTGTTGGTTGCTACAATTTTCTAAAAGGCATTTGATACCATTGAAATACAATTTGTGTCAATTGTACATGGGATGATATAAGCCATTTGTACTGTATGTCTCTTAGGATCAGTTCAGAAACAGGGCTGGACCATAATGATTGCTAGCTGCAGTGGTGGTATTCAGCCTGAATGCACCAGTTCTAGTGAACCAGTAGTGGCGATGAGCATTTGGCCCTGCCCACCTGCCCCTGCCCTATCCTCTCCTGTATCCCCTTCTTTTTTTTCTTTGTAGCTCAGCTGAATCGCACAGAACTGCTGTTTTCTGTGCCTCCGCAGCCTTCCTACTCATCTGTGCCGCTTCCAGTAAGTTCAATACTTGCAGTTTAGAAACTGCATGGCAGCGCTGATGGTGCGTGCACACACAAAGCATGCATCCAGATGCAAAGTGCGCGTGCACTGAACCGGTGAGTAAAACCAGTTGCATCCCACCACTAGATAGCTGATTAAGGCCCAATGTATCTTATCTCCTGCAAACTCTTCTTCAACCTTTTTTTGTTCCTTTGGAAAAGAATTTTTAAATAAATAAATTAAAATATAATGATGCATTGATATGAATCAAACAAATTTATATCAGTCCTGAAGTTAATTCTGGATAATGCAAATCAGGGTTTGAATAGAAGCTTTGACGTCTGAAAGCTAGATGTTGAAATGAATGACATGTTGAATCATGTTTTGGCCTAGTATAAATGTGAACTGGGGTTTAATATTTAATAATAGAGTTAGTGCTGATATAATTTGTAACTATTCATAAGTCTGAGCAAGCAGGACAAATTCAGTGAAAGAATAGTATATTAGATCACAGTTTGCATCCTATTAGATGTTTATGGTATATATGTATACAATCCACTTCTATGCAAGAATAAAAACTAAACTAACTAAAAATAAATAAAATAGACTAACAATGCACACAACTAATACAGAATAATTAGGAGCAAAGCCCAGTATATGATAACATCTGAATCAGCCCCCAATTTATCTTTGTTCCATATGAATTAGAGAATGCTAGTTCACTCTGCTTGCATAATATTTAATCTGGATATAAAATCATTTGGTGTAAACATATTTTTTAAAAAATTAATTCCACTGTCATTTCCAGATTTTCTTTTTCCTTAGTTCTACAATTTTATTATTCTGAACTCCTGTTACTAAAGTCTTAAGTATTTTTACTCTAGAGATAACTGTTGCAGAAGAGCAGAACAGCCATATGTCATATTCTTCCAAGACAATTCCTCAAAGAAGCAGGCATTGTTTATTTGCCTTATATAAATCCACTGAGGTTTTAACTTGATGTGCTGAAGAATGAGATCCTCCTTTGTTTTGTTTTTAATAATATTCCAGGATGAAAATTTGTGTAAGCAGGGAAGCCAATAAAAGAATGCCAGGAGCATGATGGAATTACAACTCATAGAGCTTTCGTGATAGTATTTGTTTTAGCTTAGTCACATCTACCCTCTGGGCAGACTAACTAACCACAATACCCTAGGCTTATTATAGACAACTTTCTGTTATGCTACACTACCAATTTATCTTTTCATTTCTAAGTAATCTGAATGCTAAAGAGTTGTAACTTCTCTTTGTTATCCAAAATCCACATAATATACAAATCTTATTTTTTTTTCAGGGAAGTGTCAATGAGTTTTTTATTTTTACTGCTCATATTAGCAGTAAGAACTTGCTATTCCAAACTATATAAATGTTCAATTATGCTTTAACTACATCTGTAATCCAACCCTAATTTCAATCGTCAAATATTATTCAAAGGAACTGCCATTGACCTCATATCTGTAATTCAACCATATCAGGGTTAGGGGAAGTGGGACTACATCAAGGATCAGCTCTGAGTCCCTTCCTGTTTGCTCTGGTGATGGACAGGTTGACAGATGAGATCAGACAGGAATCTCCATGGACAATGATGTTTGCGGATGACATTGTGATCTGTAGTGAGAGCAGAGAGCAGGTGGAGGAAAACCTGGAAAGGTGGAGGTCTGCTCTGGAAAGAAGAGGAATAAAAGTTAGTCATTAGTAAGACAGAATATAGGTGTATGAATGAGAGGGAGGGAAGTGGAACATTGAGGCTACAGGGGGCTGAGGTCAAGAAGATGCAGGAGTTTAAGTATTTGGGGTCAACAGTCCAGTGTGACTGGGAGTGTGGAAAAGAGGTGAAGAGGTGAGTGCAGGCAGGTTGGAATGGGTGGAGAAAGGTGTCAGGAGTGTTGTATGACAGAAGAGTGTCAGCAAGAATCAAAGGAAAGGTGTAGAAGACAGTAGTGAGACCAGCTATGCTGTATGGATTAAAGAGACTCTAGCAGTGAGGAAAAGACAAGCGGCAAAGATGGAGGTAGCAGAGATGCAGATTTTGAGGTTCTCTTTAGGATTGACCAGGATGGACAGAATTAGGAATGAGCACATCAGAGGGACAGCTCAGGTCAGCTGTTTTAGGGACAAGGTCAGAGAGGCCAGATTGAGATGGTTTGGACATGGAGGAGGAGTAAGAGGAGGAAGAGTGGTTATATTGGTAGAAAGATGTTGGAGATGGAGTTGCCAGGCAAGAGGTCAAGAGGAAGGCCAAACAGGAGATATATGTGCTGAAAGAGGACATGAAGTTAATTGGGGTGAGAGTAGAGGATCCAGAGGATGCAGAAGATAGAGTTAGGTGGAAACAGATGATTTGCAGTGGTGACCCTAACGGGAACAGCCAAAAGAAGAAGAAGTATTATAACAATTCCATTGCCATGGGGTTTCAAAAAGAATTGTAAAAAGGTGTAAGGCAGGGATCATCAACCCGCAGCTCCGTAGCCGCATGCGGCTCTTTTGAAGCTTTGCCGCGGCTCCGACAGCAGCTCCATGTGAGGAGGATTCCTCCGCCGGCCGCCGCTATTGCAGAATCCCGAGGAGGTTTGAAAATCCCGCCCCATGCGAGGGGGATAGCTCCGCCGGCCGCCGCTATTGCAGAATCCGGCGGAGGAATCCTTCTCGCATGGGGGGGGGATTTTCAAACCTCCTCTAGATTCTGCAGTAGCAGTGGCCGGCGGAGCTATCCCCCTCGCATGGGGGGGGATTTTCAAACCTCCGCCGGATTCTGCAGCCGGCGGAGGTTTGAACCCCCCCCATTGAAGTGGGATATGGAGGCAGGACGTTGCCTGCCCACGAGGAGAAGGAGGCGGCGGGCGACAAGGAAGGGCGGGCGAGGGGAGGGAAATGGCGGGACAGCTTTGTTCCTTACCCTGCCCGGAATTCAAACTTTCATCCACGCTGCCAAGCCAGCGATGCCCTCGCTCAGCTCCCTTCTTCCACCGCCGCGATGTCCGGAGCTTCGTTGCCGCAGCTTTGCCGGATTGCGCCACCCGCTTTGCCGCCATGCGTGGACGCTGCCAGCCTGCGAGCCCCGGCTGCAGAAACCGCCCGGGGGAGAATCCCCCTCTCATGGGGGGGGGATCCAAATCTCCGCCGTCCACACCAGGCTTCATGGAGGTCCAAATACTCCGGCACGCCATTGCTAAACCAGCGGAGGTTTCAGAATCCCTCCCCATGCGAGTGGGATACGGTATCTCTGCCACCATTCCATTGTGCTGTAGCCACTTCTGGATCCTGCCTGCTCCTTTGGCTGTGCATCATTTAATGTTCTCAATATTCTTTTTACTATTATCTTGGTGAAAACCTTGTAGATGACTGAAAAAAGGGTTATTGGGCAGTTGTTCTTTAAATCATTTTGGGCTCCTTTCTGTATAAGAATCACTTCAACATTTTCCCATGCATCAGATATTTTGCCTCTCGAATATAGTTTTGCTAGCATCTATGACTATCGGCTTTTAGCATTTCAACTGTAACTGTCATTTCCTGAAGCTTTGCCATTTTTCATTGGTTTTATGGCCTTTGATAGTTCCTCCACCAGGATATCTAACAGTTCCTCTTTTGTGGTGATTTTGAGTGATCTTGATCGTTGTATAGCTCCGAATAAAATTTTCCAATTATTTCTAACAATTGCTGTCTTGTTCTACACACACAGTCATCTTCACATTGTAAAGCAAAAGCCTTGTTTCTTGTATTTATAAAATTGCATTTTGGCCTATTAATCCCTTTGATTTCTTCAATTGCCTTTTTTACAAGCTTTATGTTAAACTGACGTGTTTCTCCTTGGATATGTTTTTTTATGGTATTGAAAAGTTCAACGTACTCCAGTTTATTAGTGAAACCTAGTACGCTTCATTGTCCATCGATTTTTCATTAAATTAAGTTTTATCAGAGATTTTTGATTGTACAAAGTGTTTTTCTGGCAATGTCATAGATGTAGCAGATTCAAGGATGTTTTCACTATTTGTCCATTTTGCTCCATAATGTTCATCTCTTCCAAATCTTGTAATAGAGCAGAGATTGATAGATTAATCTCAAAATTGCTGTTCTCCTCTAACAGCTTATCACTCTTTTTGTTTGTCATGATGTCTTTATCATTTTCATACACTCTTTTCAACAGTCTGTCTTCACTTTAGCTCATTCTATGGTCACTTCTAACGTTAACATGATTGATAACAGTGCAATTGCAGAATATGGTTTTATCACTTGATGATGATGTAGTCAATTTTGCTTGTGTACCCAGATGGACTTTTCCATGTCCATTTTCTGCTAGCTTTTTCCCTGAAAAAGGTGTTCATGATAAAAGTATGTCGCCTCTATTATCTCATCCACTACTTCCATTACTACAGCTTATGTGCAAGTTTGGATTATTTGAAGCTTGCATTGTTTGTTCAATTGAATGATGCACTGGGGGCTGCTCTGTCTGGTATACTTCCACATTTTACAACTGAGTCTTTCAGCTTTTGGTTAATGATATCATCCATCTTTGGTACTCTAGTGTATAGTAAGTCGGTAAGTTCAAGTTCAACTAATTTTTTGCCATTTTGTCATGTTTCACATAATCCAGTGATATCCCAAAGCATATTGTTAAATTCAATCAGCAGTTCTTCCAGTCAAGCATCCGTTTTCATTGTTTGGATGTTGACTGTTCCTATGTCCAAAGTCAGTCTGATTTAACCTGGTGATTCTTAGCGCTCACTGCCTTCAAGCAGGTCTTCCCACTGCCACAGCTATTTGCCCTAGGGCTATTTTTGAAGTTGCATTGGCACATGGAAAGAGTAGATCATAATCTGCCATACTGGTCCAATGCTTGACATTTGGATACACAGCTGGCTCAAAAAACTGCACTCAAGAGTCTCATTTTTGGAGCGCCCAAAGAAATATTCCAAGTCTTCTACCCATTTTTCATCAAATTTGCAGATGACCAAATTTGGTGAGACAGTTAAAATTAAGCTGGAAATAAAATTTAAAACAATTTTGATGGTTGGAAAATGGACTGTAAAGTAACATTATGACTAGAGAGAGCTGCAAAGTTGTTCACTTAGGAAAAAAAATTCATTATCTGTACAATGGTAACAAAGGTATAGAATTCACTTGGATATACAGTGGGGCAAAAAAGTATTTAGTCAGCCACCAATTGTGCAATTTCTCCCATCTTAAAAAGGTGAGAGAGGCCTGTGATTGGCATCATAGGTAGACCTCAACTATGAGAGACAAAGAGAAAAAAAAATCCAGACAATCACATTGGCTGAGTTGGAATGAATTTATTTGCAAATTATGGTGGAAAATAAGTAT
>JAEANM010012708.1:0-14694 GCA_017656035.1 Myanophis thanlyinensis | reverse complement strand
TTATCCTGTCCTTTTGAAGTCTTCTAATCTCTACTGGGGGCTGAGTTTCTTCTTGATCTTGTTTTTGGGCCTGTTCTTGTTTTTTCCTTTCTCACTTTTTTCCTTCCCACCCACTGTGTTTCTATTTACTCTATTTTGTATTTTATAATGCTTTATAATTCAATAAAAATGTCAACAAGGATACTAAGTACAAGCACAACATCTTAATGCTTTTATCAAATGCTTCCCATTTGTTTGCTATCATGATAAACTGAAATATCTCCTTCCTGCCTGCAAATTTTTGACTATACCTGAAGTACATTAGTTTATGCGCATTTGATGTGAATGGTTTCATATGCTAAGTGATGTTTCAGAACATTAGGCTAAATCATAATGCCAGTTGCTTCAGTTTATTACATGAAAACAGGCATTGTAATTTGAAGCCCACAGTGTATGTATTTGGAATATTTTGCAGATGCAGCAAGGATTGTGGGCTTTTAGAAAACACTTCACCTACTTCTACTTCATCTGATTTGCTTTGCCAAATCAATGAGGTTCTGCGCTAAAGAAGTACTACTGATACTTCAACTAATTCTAGACATGGCAAGAATCTTTTGTGTTGTTTTGCCAATATCTGAATCTGAGCAGGTCTCCAGATGTCCCAACCACTTGCTTTTTCCAGCAAATATGCTTTTTTCTTTAGCAGAAAAAAAGGACTTGCTATCACACCCAGCGGGTTTGGCTCTAACGTTGATAGTTTCTGGTGACTAGATGAGTGATTGAACCAGAGGAAATAACTGTGTCACTTTGAACTAATCAGCCAGCATACATTAAAATGAAATTTTGTTGCATAAACCAGGTGACGATAGCTTGTTTAACATTCTTTTTTTTTTAAAAAACCTAGTTACTCTATCTGTAACTAATTCTTGAAATGATCATTTTTGAAAGCACACATAGGGGCAGAGACTCATTTGCAATTTTTTAGAACAGAATTACTTGGCAGTAATACCATCTCTTCCATGTATCATGTGATTGGATGAATAAGAACCTCCAAATTCTTGACAGAAAAGATCTGAAGGAACACATGACTTTCAAGCAAGATAGGATTGCAGATTGCGTGAATTCACAGATGACAGCTCAAGGATACAGAAAAGCAGATACAGATAAGTAACTTTTTTGTGAACATTGTGATTTAACATGAGTGAGTAAAAAGTTGCTTACCTGGAGTAGCATTCGGGTACATAACATGACTGAAATATAAGTTGGCCCTTTCAAATGTTTGGGAATAGAGATCTAATCCAGCAACCCCAAACCTTTTGGGCACCAGGGAAGTTACATGGAGAAAGGTTTTTCCGTGGAGCAGAGGGGGCATAGTTTTGCATGCTGCCTGCATTCTGCAGATGGGGCTTCACTTGTTTGTGCAGACCAGTTTCTGGAATGCCACATACTGGAGGATTGGGGGTTGGGGACCCCGATCAAATCTATAGTGAAAGGTTGGGCCCATGCAGTTGCCTAAGCACAACTACAGTCAGGGAATGCTTGAGAGAAAGGCTATGATGCTTGTGTGGGAACAAAGCAGGTTGAAAGAGGACTATAGCTGATGACCTCACAAACTTTATGGCTATTACTGTCCATTTGGAGAATTGCTTACAAAAAAGACCACATCTTTTAGATCCCTTGGAAGGACAGGAATACATGTTGATCTACATGAAACTCCCATATTTCAAGATGAAAAGGAAAAATACATCTAAATAATGAAATGTTGTTTTCAATGATGCTGGGGATATTAAGAAAAAAGCAAGCAATATAAGGAAGGAGAAAGGATTCTAAATTTTGTCCTTAAACAAAAATGCTTTAAAAGAGTTTCAGCTTGATGAGTTGGCAGCATAGCTATCAAATCAATTACCTTCCATGAGTCACAGTTAACTTGTGTGATTGCTGTAAGGCTGCATTCTATTTTACATCTTGGAATAAAGACCTTGCTGAAAATCACATTCACCATTATTTGTGACATTCACAAGAATATTTTCCTTGACTGGGTTAAAAAGTAGGACACATTTGTCACTCCTGTCTTCTGAAATATATTTTAGTTACTGGGAGCCATTATAATTGTTTAGTGTCCAAATATGCCAAGCTTCATAATTTTATCCCCAAATCTATATATATAAAAGCCAAATGCCATTCACTCATCACAAAATCTCCAGAACTATAAAGCATACAAACTTGAAATTTGGCACGCATGTTCCTCTTGGCTTCTAGGTGCTTGCTAAGAAAGGATTTTTCTAAATGACCATCAGATCATTAGTATTTTTTACACAGTGTAATTAACATGCTCTGATGCTGAGGAGTTAGACATTCTATTCCCCCACCCCACCTGAAAAGAACTCTGTTCAACTGTCAGTTGCCTCATATTCCATTACCTCAGTTCAAAGTGGCAGACGTTCCACTCCTCCAGTCAGGAGCAGACTGGGGCTCCTTACAGTACTAAATATTGCTACCTCACCAAAATGTCTACACCTTCCACTTATGGAACTGCTTCCAAACTCAAGGTGGCAGGAGAGATATCCCCTTATGAGTTTCAATCACTGACCACCACTGAGCCAACAGATTGTGAACCAAATTTCTCCTGCATAGTGTCCTAGCCCCAAATAACTTCTTACACTGACCTCCTCGGTTCAGATGAATCTGTTCTTTCTACTGTAATACCAGTTAAAGGGAAAAGAGGGAAAAACAGCAGGAAAATATTTATAGATGCGATTAGGAAAACAAAAATAAGAGAAGCTGCAAAAGGTATCGTCAAACTCATCCCCAAGTCAATAGAGAGGCTGTAAAAAGTATGTATCTAATAACCCCTATGTTAATCAGGCACCTACAGCTAAATACAATCAAAAGATATCACAAATCAGATCAATGCCTTAGACTAATAAGTATTTGTCTGGTTTTAAATATGAACCTCCGATTGAATACTCCAGGGAAAAGATTGTTGATCTCAGACCTCGGTTACCCTGCGCCTTGTTCCGTGCCCTGAAGTGGTAGGATGAGACTCCCAGGATGTGCTGCATTGGTGGTAAAGTGCAGCTTCCTCCCCTTGAGCCCTACCCTGAACCCTTACACAGCCTTCTCAACCATCAGCATCCAATGGCAGAGCACTTTCTGCTGCCCAGAAGTACAACGGATGCTTCCAAATGACATATTTTGAAGCCAGAGAGGTGAAGGAGGGAAATTTTATCCCAACATTAAAAGTACAGGGGCAGGTCTACCACAGGATAGGGAGTATCATGGTGGGGCCTCAGCAACAGCCTTCATTTTTCCAGATATACTTTGTTGGTGACGATGACGAGAGGGACATCCATTGTGGAATCACATACTTTTGTTGCGAAGCACGGGTATCCAGTTAGTATTGTATATAGTTTTATTTTGCTTCTGTCTCACGGATTGCAGTTTATTTTCTTAGCCAAGAGCATGGATAATGAATTAGCAGACTGCCACAGACATGGTTGGCTACTGAGGATGGGGCCATACTTGGGAATAGAGCACTAGCAAACTCAGCATTGTGATTTATCTAGCAAATCTAGGGAAAATCAGGCAAATTAAATAAATTAAATGGATTATTTGCTGGCAAATTAATGTGAGACGTTTGAAATCAATAATTAAGAACATTAATTGTATATAAAGATTCCAGAGATGATACATGAGCTCATAACTCTCTAAAAGATCTAGATTAAAAACCTCATATAAGATCAGAATAAAAATATGTAAATAATATCAGGATAAATATTGTAGGACATGTAGCTGAATTCAGAAAAAACATACTTCTGTATTAATGGAAAAAGATGAGAGATGATTTTTCCTGGGAATATTAGAGAATTTATAAAGACTGCTTTGATGCTACAAGATTGCAAATATAACATCAAAATATGAAAAATAAACTCCAAAAGATTAGGAAAATGCTAAATTAATCTTCCAAAGGAAACAAGCTTCCAACCTGTTAAGAAAATAAGGTATATTTATTGCTTACCAGAAATGAAGCATGGAGTGGGCCAGTTAATTCTCCTTAGAGAAAGAATAGTAGATCTGGAATATTCCTATATCATCTTGTCTTGATGTTACCTTGACTTTAAAATTTGACTTCATCTCTGGATTAAGATGATTTCTAGGTGATAGTTTGAGAAATTGTAATATGCCATGCTAATACACACATTGCAAGTGAAAAGGTTTGTAGTAGCAGGGTGAAAATTGTTACAATCACCTAGTAAACCACAAAACACAATTGGTTTTATTTAAGAGCAATAGTCTTTGCATTGCTTTGTACTATTCCTCTTCAAACTGGTGCTGTTGACTCCATAGTTCAGCTCCAAACTACACATTCTCTATTAATTATACTCTGCTGATGCTTAAGAAGTGCAAATCTTTGGTATCTGCTGATGTAGCGGGCCCAGTTGGGTAAACAATTGGATCTTATTTTGATTCGTTTCACTATTTAATACCCTCTCCCCCATCCTGAAACATTATTTTACTTTAATGAAATTTTAAAGTTAAAAAGAAGCACAAAATTAATCGATCCATGATAAAAATTATCAGCTTTATTCTTTTGGCTTGTTAGTGATATGGTTTATAGTTATTTATGCTAAAATATTCTTCTACATGCAGTTCATCAATATATATTACTAATCAATAGCCAAAGTAAAAGAATAGGTTTACTTCTTTCCTCTGTAAGAAACAGATAAAACAAAAGATGCCCAGATACATTGATTTCATTTTGCTATTTCTTAAAGAACGAGGACATTCGAATCAGCCTCCAGGAACCAAATTACAGTTATGATGTATCTAACGCAGCACAGATCAAAATGAATACTGCAACAGATGCAGCCGTAGTGAAATTCAAGACCCAAGTGTTGGGGCAAGTACTATGAGAACCAAACATTCATTAATATCACTGACCCAAAGTTCATTGCTTTCATAGGCAAATCACATACTATCTCCATACATCTGCAATTACTTCACATTCAGATTTGTTCAGCTTTTTTAATTGAAACTGCTAGGAGGCACAGAAACAAAACATAGCAATAACAACCTAATTGTCCCCCACCCCCATTGGTATGTTAAAATGTATTATAAAATACCAGTTCAAATAAATAAAGCAAGCATATTAACTGCAAGCTGATAAAT
Source organism: Myanophis thanlyinensis (assembly GCA_017656035.1). Lineage (NCBI taxonomy): Eukaryota > Metazoa > Chordata > Lepidosauria > Squamata > Homalopsidae > Myanophis > Myanophis thanlyinensis. The sequence goes on along the minus strand of JAEANM010012708.1, from coordinate 9,546 downwards.
CAAAGTGATTTAAAAATAATATAAAATATGCTTTTATAAAAAGTTTTATACATTTATATTTTAAACCAATTACCATGTTCATAGTGCATCTTGTTAGTACAGTAATGTTTCATGTCATAAAATAATCAATTAGTAAAAATTGTACAGTGGTTATATGCAGCATCAAATATAAATAGAAGAATATCTCTTCAACTAGTTTCTTTCAACTTCAGGCACATGATTTTCTGTCTGACTACAAAAAAAGATGAATCAGAGGCAACAAAGGTATTCTGCACCAACAGATCTAGATTTATCTGCCAATAAAATCCAAACCACTCTAATCAGAATAAATTGTGGAACTTTACTATATTACACACATCAGCCCCATTTCCAAACATGGCATGTTCAATTAATTTATTATTTCGCTGTTTCCCCTATAAGGTAAAGTAAGGCAAGAAAACTCTTTTCTGAAAGTAAAAGGAGTGTAGGAAAAGCTATCAACTGATATTTTTATTTATTTATTTTAGAAAATCTTCACTCAACTACAGTAATGAGCATTCAACAACTGTATAATTTACCAGATCTGCACAGAGGTTAAACAGTAATTTCTAAAAATCTTGCTCATTTTTCAAAAGCTTCCACATGTGTCATGAGAAGAAAGTCTTCCTTTCTCCTTGTAGAAAGTTATGTGGAATACCTTTCCTAAGGCAGCACCTGAGATCTGCCCTTTTTCTAGACACAACATAAACACACTATTTATTGAGTGGCCATTTTCAATCTATAAAATATTTAAGAGGCTAATCTAGAACCTTTTCAGCTCTAGAAAGAAATTATTCTCTTTCAAATAGTGGTCATGATTATTCAATTATCTTTTGAAAGCTAGGCTCAAAGATCATATCCAATCATTCTAGAGCTAGTTTGGAAGAAAAAATGATATATTTAAATAAGCCAAATAAACAATTATTTTGGCTTATTTCACTTAATTTATTAGATTGCTATAGCTGCCACTCCAGAAGTCTCTGAATGGCTTAAACATAAATAAAAAACAACAACAGTAAAAACAATTATGACCCACATAAACAAACAACTCTGTTTAACAAACAAATTGTGAAATATACTGATTCAGATATGAACATTTACAATAAAAGAAGAAAAGTCACCATCTTATTTGATTCAGCCTACCTACAAATTATAAACTCTATAGAAACTTTATCTTGTATTATACAGCACCAATAGGTAAAAATTACAAACTTATGCAACCCTGAAATTTGGACAAGTTGTGACTCTATGTTATTAGTTGCTTACTTTTCCATCATGCATGGGCTAGGAAGTAGAGCATGCCTTCATGCAAATCTGTTATCTGTACATGTGTGAAAATACCAGCACACTAACTGGCCAAATAAATTCAAGGGATACCTAATGTGCTAGAGACTTGGGATAGCTCATAAAACACCATTTTAAGATGGTGGACCGTATTGTAGTTGTCATATTATTTTAGAAGGAAGGAAGGAAAGAAGGAAGGAACCAGTGAATCAATCAATTCAGTGAATCCATGAATGAATGGTAAGAGCTAGTCAAATTAAGTGTATACACTGTGCTATAGTACTGAATTTTAGAATATGTACATTTTATTTTTGATTATTTTTTATAATTATCTTTTTCCCCATAGAAGTAGTTACAGAATACACATGAGAATGTAAAAACCTTTCTGCTTTTGCATTCTTATGTACTATATCTCACAGGATTCAAGACTTTTTCCCCATAGAAAGTATCACCTCAGAACACATTCCTCTTCTACAATAGGAACATTTGTATGTGTACATACAAATGGAAAACTAAAACCTGTGGAAACTGAGGAGTAGAATTGCCCAAACTTGAGAAACTATAAAAAAAATAGTCAGAATTGATGGAGTCCATGTAGCAGCTAATTCAGATTGTTTTGTGAAGGAAAATCCCACAAAGCTCCATTTAGTACTTGAGTTTTGCTACACAGCAGCCTATGAAAGCACCTACCTGTCTCTTTAAAGATGAGCAGATTTCAGCCAAATTCGTACAGCCAATGGCCTGAGCAGTGATAAACTGCAAATGAAACCTGGAATCAGCAACAGCCAATAAAGAAGATTGGTAGGTCAAGCTTTTGGCTGACCTCGCAGTGTGATAAGGCAAAAACTCCTTTCACTACCTATGGCAGAAACAACATGTACTATTGTCCCCAATAGCCCCTCTCAGTCTGCACAAAAGAAAGCTCAATAGCCAAAGAAACTTTGTCCATCTTCATGGATAATGCCGAGTATGTTCTCCCCAGAGATCTGAAATTTGGCTACCTGAAAGAATCACATCACAAGCTACCCACTGTGGAAATGCCCTATTCTTTTCAAGAGAGGTATGTGCCTCCACTCCAGGTGACCAACCAGGTGTCCTTAACCCTTCACTTGCCAGCTGGGCTTCTATCTTGCCTACTTCTGGCTCCTTCCAATCATATGAGTTCAAGGTCTGAACTTCTAATTGCTTACAGTTCTCTTAAGCTTTTCTTTTCACTGAATTTTAACTGGAAGTCAAGTCTCTTATTTTGATTCCCATCATTTCTTTTCTGGTACACTCAGTTTTTAGTAAACTTAACTGGACCATATTTTTTTTTCAGGGTGAAACTTGCAGGTTTGAAGGATCTTACAGATAAACTTTGGACAAGCCTACAAATGTCTGTCAAGAATTTTAAGCCTACAATGGTTAAGTTCCCCAATGATCCTATTATTGTTATAAGTAATAAAGTTAAATATATATCTATATATATATATATGTAAATGTATCTGTGAAAAATCAATTATGTTGCTGGACATAGATTTGTGAACAGAAATACAACTGCACTAACAATGTTGTCAAACATGACATAAATGGCAATTGAGATGTACACGTTGGATACAATTACTGCAGCAAGGGAATAATTTTTGGTTGTTTTTAACACCCACCCACACCCACACCACACACACACAAATGCTAATTCATTCTTGCAGCCTGTAGCAATTTTGTGAATCCTCTTCATGTGTGTAAGCTGGTAAGAAGAATTGTTCTTGTCCTCATAAGTCTGTTACCATATTATGCAGTCAACAACAAGAAGTACCTTGGATGCATGAATATATTACGTTGATATAGTAGAAATGGTCAGTTTGGCATAAGCTTTCAGCATGATTCCTGTTGGTACCAGTATTCCTTTTCTGATGCTGTAAACAATTTGGTGTAGACAGAATTATAGGCCTGCTTCAGGGTTACTTTCTGTAATCCTTGTCATCTTTACCTTTTTCTTTTTCTGACTTTTCTTGTTCATATTTGTCTGGTTTTGTTACACTATCATAGGAAGGAGGTGAAGTTGTGGAGGAGCTTCTTTCCGTCTTTTCCAGAGTTAAGCTCAAACTTAATTTATCAAAAGGCGTTTCTGTTTTGGAAGGAAAAACATCCTCATCCCGGTATAAGTATGACGTATTACACACTGGTTTCCTCAGGCGATAGTGCCTAAAGGCTCTCTGAATAACCTTAGCCGATTGCTCCTCAAGTTTCCGTTTCAGGGTGGTTGTAATTGGTTCATAGGAGACTTTTGAGGGATTAGCAGCCATAAACCGATCTTCCATTTGCACCCGGAGGGCGTCCATTTCATCGCTTTCACCCAAAACACGCTTTGTAAAGGCAAATAAGATATCAAGGCAGTGAATTCTGTCACCGCTCACAATGGGCAGGTCCATTGCAATTAGCTGAATTTTGTTTGGTTTTGGTATTAGCAGAGGGGGCTCTAGCGAGGCAGCAAAATCAAAGAGCTTGCTGAACTCTATAAACTGAGTTGCACCTGGATCAAATTTTTCCCAGACCTCGTAGAACATCTCAAAGTCATCTTCCCCTAGCGGTTCAGCACTTTCTTCGGTAGCCACGCTGAAGTTCTCCAAAATGACAGCAATGTACATGTTGACTACAACTAAAAATGAGATGATAATGTAGCTGACAAAGAAGAAAATCCCAACCGAAGGATTGCCACAGTCTCCTTCGACTGAGCTTCCCGGATGAACTTTTTTAGGGTCACAGTCTGGCTCCTTGTTGAGAATGGGTAACAGCAGAGAATTCCAACCACCAGAAGTGGTAATTTGAAAAAGGCAGATCATACTGTTAGCAAAAGTTTCAAAGTTGAACATGTCGTCAATCCCAGCTTCCCTTTTAACATAGGCAAATTGGGACATTCCAAATATGGCGTAGATGAACATGACCAGGAAGAGGAGAAGACCGATGTTAAACAAGGCAGGGAGAGACATCATTAAGGCAAAAAGCAGAGTGCGGATTCCCTTTGCCCCCTTGATTAGACGCAGAACTCGACCTATCCTGGCAAGTCGAACCACTCGAAACAAAGTGGGGGATACAAAGAATTTCTCAATGATCTTTGACAGGCACATACCTAAAAACAAAACAAAAAACCACTATGAGTTAAAAATGTATAGTTATATTTGCATACATTTATTGTATATTATTTTAAATCAAGAGTGGAAATTACTGTAACTAAATCAGGGTGAAATAACATCCTTGTGGTTTCTTTTATCTGAAATTGACTCAGTTGTATGACTGAGAAAACAGGAATAGGTCACTAATATTCAGTCAACGTATCCTCTCCACAAAAATGTATCTTTTTTTTTTAATAAAGATGGGTGAGGTATCAGAAAGTAAAAAAAAATATGCATAGCACATGATGTACACCACTCATTTTTATTCAGAGTGTTTCACAGAGATCCATGAAGTCTGAGAACTTAGAATTGCATTTGGTCTTTAAATAGGATCCTGAGGAAAGGGGCTTCCATGTTTAAAGCAGGAAGGTTCTAATTATAATTTTGTAAAGATAATTAAAGAACATAAGTTATCATCTACTGGCTTAATACTGGCCCTCTTCTGACACATTAACTATCTAAATATTTTAACCTCCTTTTCTATACTTAAAAAAGATTTTTAAAAATCTACCATTATTACAATTAGTTTTTTTTCTATTTGTGATAATTTCTTGGAAATATGAACATTAAAGTAAACTGTGTATTCATAATATAAGTGAATAAATATATTTGTTTATTCAAAGAAGGAAAAAAAGATAAAAGCTATCTCAGATAGTATCCAACATCTATAGGAATACATTCACCAATTAATTATATCTTGCACTAAGAATAGAAGTTTTTGGTTTGTAGCTGAAATCAAGTACTTTCTATGATTGCTGAGATAATACAATGCTTTAACAATTTATCACATACAAATTAATAATACAAGCAGACTTTGTAAGAGATGTCATCAACAGTGCTTAGTAATTTATACCAAATGTCCAGAATATTCAAAAGACAAGTTAAACTGATTTTATTTCAAAAGTTTCTTACCTACAATGGAGAATATGACAACCACAAAATCAAATATATTCCAGCCAATAGTGAAATAATAGTAACGGAGAGCAATCAATTTCAGGAGACACTCCCCAGTAAAAAGGACAATGAAAATCAAATTAATCCAATATAAGATGTCTACTACAGAATTATCCTGATCAGCTGTTTCTACCATCATGGTAACCATGTTAAGGCAGATAAGAATCATGATGCCGATGTCAAAGGCTTGTTTGGTTACAAAATCAAAAACAAAGCCTTGTATTTTATTCTAAAAAAGAAGAAGAAAAAAACAATTTGTTATTATTTCCCGAAGGATTGGAAATCATTTTACTGAGTTATTTTTTCAGTTATTTATAAAAGGATACATTTTAAATTTCAATTAAACAAAGTATTTTACTTGTATCTATTTGTTTTACCCAGTTAAATAAATAACAAGCTTCTTACTGATGGCCTGGGTATAGGTTTCTGCGGTTTTTTGGATCCCAATTTTTTCATGGCATTATAGTATTTTTTCTGTTCTTCTGTCATAAAAATATCTTGACCTCCTAAGTAAAATAGTAAAACAAAATGGTTATAACCATTTATCTCACAAGGACAAAGCTGTACATGGTAGTTTAAAAAGGGTTTTTAAGAAATTGGTTGTTTCCTTAATAAACTAAGTGGTCACAGGATAAGAAAAGAAGTTCTTCCCATAAAATTCTACTAGCTAAAACAAAACTGAAAGATTCTCAAAAAGAAGGAATGCGGAATAGTGGAATTTTTCAAGAATTTCTATTGCAAGTAATGGTTATTATATTTTCATAAAGTGTTCTGGAGATAAGATAGAACATGGAAGGGGAGAAATGTACTTTATATTATTCAGGATAAAATAATAAGGTATAGCAATGAGTTCCAAAAAACGTTTCCAAACTGATGTAATGGAACTGAAATGGCACAAATAATTCAATGTACAGGTAGTCCTGGACTTACAACCATCATTGAGCCCAACATTTCTGTTGCTAAGTGAGACATTTGTTATGTGCATTGTGCCCCATTTTATGACATTTCCTGCTATAGTTGTTAAGCGAATCATTGCAGTGGTTAAATTAGTAACATAGTTATTAAGTGAATCTGGTTTTCATATTGACCTAGCTTGTCAGAAGGTTGCAAAAGGTTATCACATGACCTTGGGACCCAGCAACTGTCATAAATACGAGTCAGTTGCCATGCATCTGAATTTTGATCATGTGACCATGGGGATGCTGCAACAATTGAAAGTGAAAAATGGTCATATGTCTCTTTTTTCAGTGCTGTTGTAACTTCAAATGGTCACTTAACGAACTGTTGTAGGCTAACTAGTATATACCTATAGAAATCTTGGGGCCAAAACTCTAACATATGTTGTTGAACTATTTGTTGGCCATGTCAACTGGATAAGGAGTGCTAAAGGACATGGATGGTTTGATGAAAGCATTAGGATCTAGCTGTTGTGTAGCAGGTAAAATTAATATTGGGATTAAGATTGACCTATTTTAATGTGTTAGGGTATGATTTAGGTTTATATTGTTAAGCTACTATTGTATAACTACTTTCAGCTGAGTATTCTGTATAAAATAAGTGTCTTATTTTGTTGGATAAAATGGCTATATTCCAAAATAGAATTAAGAATTAAAAAAAATAAAAATAAAAAATAAAAAAAATATTTTAAAAGTAGTAGTCAGAGACTCGACTTTTTTAGTCATTTAATGGGCTGCATGTAAAGGGACAAGGGAGATAACAGAAGGCAAAAAGGAGCTCTCTAAAAGTCTTGAAAAGTGCTTGTCCCCACCTTTTTTATGCAACATAAAATGGAAAACATTTTTATTTCATTACAAATACTGAAAAGATCACTAAAATATTAAATTTTTGCCATTTAACATTCTAAAATGTTAGCTATGAAAGAAAAATAATAACAAATATCTATGAGAAATTATTCTTCTATTATAGCAATTACGTCAATTATAGACAGCCTTCTTAATGTTGTAGGACTGAATGAGTGTACTGCTACAATATTTGCATGTACTTTTATGTGTAGAAGTTACTAAAATGTAATATATAGTTACGAACATAATTATATTGAGAATTAAACTCATTCAGTAAAACAACTAAAATGATATTCTAGCTATTTAATTATAACAATATATTGAAGTGAAAACTAATTGTTTAATTTTATTTATTTATTTAAGAAATTCATTTGCGAGCCATTTTGTATCCAATGGCCGTGGGCGACTTGCAACACAAAAAAAATTAAAGTCATCCATTATAAAAACACAGCCAATAAAAACATTAACAGACATTAATGAATACTTATCTTCTTTTTCTGTTGGTTGAAATTATCAATGATGACACCAATAAAAAGATTCAAAGTGAAGAATGAACCAAATATAATGAAGCCGACAAAGTAAAGATACATGTACAGGTTATGCTCATACTGGGGTTGGTTTTCTATCTATAAAATAAGGAGGCATGGAAAAATATTATCCAATGAGGTCTCAGGAATGATGAAGAATTTGCATGCTAAATATTTGGGGAACATAGCCATAAAGGAACAACAAAATAATGTAGAGAATTTATCATTTCCCCCCTTCCTAGCATTTTCTGACACATGCAGGATCCACTTTTTTTGGATCAACTGAGTCTTGATCTGGTGTAATTGACTAACCAGTTTGTCCCTGCTGTGGGCTAAGGTAGTATGACTGGCTCAAAATCAGCCAGCCAGCTTTCATGTCTAAGGCAGGACTAGAACTTCTGGTCTCTGGATTTCTAAGCTGGTGCCTTAATTGCTAGACCAGACTGTCTCTCTATATATGGTTATATCTTGAAATCCATTTTCATCATTAATTTCCCAGGAACTCTGTGAGGAAAATACTTTGGATGACATTAGAAGCAGCAAACCAATGCCAAAAGAGGTCCACCTGGAATCCTTCTGAACATAATTCTATATTATCATTGGATATTCTGTAAGTGGAGCAGTGTGGGGTATGTTGATGCAATAATGGAAGAATCTGGTATTAGCTTCCTTAATGTTATTCTCTTCAACAGTAAACACTAGATGGAAGAAGACTGAGAATTCATTTTAGATGAGTTGGAAGATGGTCAAACTAAGTCCCAAGCTGCTCTGAAGAAAACAAAATGACTGCTCTGTCAGTGAGGAAAAGTTCAGCACATATAGTTTCTCAATGTTCTTACAACTTTCAAGAGAAGTGAGGTAGATGAACGCAATTACTCAAAGCTCTCCTGGCAAGGAGTTATAAAAGATGATCTTATCTCAGTATTGGCTATTATTGGGGCTCCCTGCAACATGGAGAGGAAAAAATTAGAAAAGCAACATTCTTCTACACCGGTCTAGTTACAGTATCTGACAAATAATACTCTGAAGTATAATACCAATAATACTTTGGTATTATTCTTACCAAAAGAGAGAAGCAAAAAAAAAAAAAAAAAAAGAGTAAAATCAAGAAGGCAAAATTAAGGAGATGGTGCTGTTCCTAATTCATAACCTAGGATTAAAAATCAAATTTCTGCTGCTTGGTCTTAATGTATAAGCCTTCTAAACTTTAGGTTATCTTCTAATATCTAGAGACTAAAACATCGATGGACAAGAAAGATGTTCAAAGCATCTGGCCACTGAATGAATCTAACTGAAAGCAATAATATTCATTCAGAAATGTTCCTTTATATAATCTGAAACCAAAGCAAAATCTACTTGTTTTGAACACATGGAGATTTGTCATCCTATACTTACTCCTGTTGAATCAACAGCAGCATACATTATTTCCATCCATCCTTTAAAAGTAGCCTATAAAAAAGTCAGTGTTAATATATGGCAAATGCTGTTTTATTAACAGAATATGGATACAACTCAGACTTCAAAATGAAAACCTCTATTTAGAATGAAATGAAAAGCTTCAGAATAAAGTACTGTGCTAGCCTACAAATGACCCTGAACTAATTTTAATGGCCAAGTAAATGTTATACAATTTTATAATTTAGCATCTGATACCTGTGTAAGATGGCCAGCAATAGTGACTAATGCAAATGCTAAATACTTAGCATTGCCTGGATGGACTTTACATATAGTCCAGGGGTCTCCAATCTTGGCAACTTGAAGACTTGTGGACTTTAATTCCCAGAATTCCTCAGCCAGCTTTGCTGGCTG
>JAEANM010012707.1:0-14694 GCA_017656035.1 Myanophis thanlyinensis | reverse complement strand
AAGCCATGGAGCGCTTTAAAGATGAGAACCAGCACCTTGAATTGCACCTGGAAGGCCACAGGTAGCCAGTGCAGCTCGCGCAGGAGAGGTGTTACATGGGAGCTCCTATTACTAGTTTATAAAGAGGTTTTCCTTAAAGAAAGTGTTTTCTTTAATCTGAAGAATTGTGTGTTGGCCTCTATAATATCTAATACTATCCACGCTACATAAATCTATGTAGACTGAAATATTTTACTGGCCCAACAATTTGTTGGCAAAATAATCCAAACTTTAAATTTTTACCATAAATGATGGTAACCCTTGAAAAAATATATCTTCTTGTATTCAAACATAAGGAAAAACCTATCACACATATTAATCTACATAAGCACTTAGAATTACTGGATTATGCCCCTTATATTTCAGAATCTTTTTCTATTTAAATTATTAAATTCTGTAGAAACTCAGAAAGGTATTCTGGTTAAGTTGAATAAAATTTGCTCCCAACTAAATTTGCAAGGCTCTGTAAACTATGAAAGCAGTTGCTTTTGCAGTACTGCAGTTGCAGTACAAGAAAAAAAAAAGTTATATTGTCTTGGGATTTGAACAGATGACCTGGGATCATAAAAGCACACAACCTGGTGATGCTTGTAATGCCTACTTATATTGTTAAAGCTTCCTTCATTATTTAAGAATAAAATTAGTTCACCTTTTGGGAAAAACAAATTCCGACAGAGGCTTCCGTTTATCTTGAACTCTTGACCTAAAGGTGTAAGGCCAAATTACTTTATGCTTTGTATGTCAGCTCTTATCCGCAATGTGTACAAAATTAGTTGTTTCTGATACCTGGTCAGAAAATGTGAGGAATTCAATTAATGGTGGTGCTCTTGATTTGGTCCGGCAGAATACCGTGTTAATTGTGAACACTGAACATCACAAAATGCTTATTAGTGGGAAGTTAATTTTCAGTATGTGGTAGAAGAGAAGCCGCTGAAGAAACATGTTGTTACCAATTAACATTAATATGTAGTTCAGAGCCCATCTCAATAACTAATGCAGCCTAATGTAAAAATAGGATGAGTTTTTAATCAAGGACACTCTTGGCTAGAGACTCATCCACCACATCAGAAGATGGTGGCAAAAACTGAGAGGAAACAAGGAAATTGCAACAACAATTACAGAGGCATATCCTCTGTGGGTCATTTGAACATTGCCACCCCTGCATATAAATCAGATCTAACTATTCATAGAATGTACCTGACTGGTATATCTTGCAAGGCAACACATGGCTCTACTTATACAATCCTGTTGTTTCCAACTCATGGTATTTCTTTAAAGGCTCCCTATAGTTTAAGTCGGTCAATCATTTTCTGATGTGGTCTAACATATTTAAATATTTATACAATGTACTTTATTTGTACATGTGCGATACTATAGAGACTTTTTTCACTGTACAACGTAACGAAGGCCATTTTGCAGTAGTTACTCCTCCACCAGCCATTGCAAACAGGCCTCCTTCAAAATTGTTTGCTTGTTTTCTGTTAAGCACATTGCTCAAAATATGACAAAAAGCAGAAATTGGAGCTACAAAGACTCTTTTTTTCACAGTGATATTTGAACCAGATGTAAAGATTTAAATCACACTAGCTCTTATTTTATGAATGTCCTTTTACAATAAGAAAATCCTGGAATGCCTTAAAAAAAGAAACTCTGATGTGAAACAGATGTTTTATCTTTTTTAGCTTTGCTATTGTAGTTTTGTGATGGGCAATTAATGTAGAAAACTTTGTATAGGTATGGAGATTTGTAAAGAGAAATCCTGGGATAAGATTATTTGGATAATTGCAGAAATTATTATTTTGATATAATTTTATTAATTTGATCCATCAGTTTTGTATGTACAGAAGATATACAGGGAAGATATGTGCCAGATATCAAATGTAATATGATTCTTTTTTTTATTCAATAGGATAAACAAGTAATTAGGTAAAAGTCTAACTTTAAACCAGGATATTATTTGAGGGACTGGGTGAAATATTCTGTTTTCCCTGGTTATGCCTTCTATCTGAACTAAAAGAAAAGAACTTACAAATATTTTTCTATGTTAGATTGGTTGTTAGTGCTTATTTGGTTATTATTACGTGAGAAATATTGATATTACAATTATTTCACAAATTATATTCCAATCTCATTTACACAAACTTAAATCCATCAAACTAGTCCCTAAAATCTTGATGTTTTTTCAATGGTACAGTAGTAAGAATTTTAGTGCAAAATATTCTTTCCTGCCATAATTGTTTAATTTATTATTGCCAAAATGGATAATAAAACTAACAGGATATACTTGCTGTAGCTTCTGCCAAGTACTCCTCAGAGGTTTTGTTCTGCCTAAGATAGCCGCTCTCTGTCAGGGCAAAACTCATTATTACAGCCCCTACATCAATTACTCTGTGAATTAGCTTAGATACTGTATATCCTATTGAGAGAACTGCCAGAAAATAGTTGAGCCAGGGTATCTTCTGGCTCATTCAGACTTTAATTGAATTCAAAGAGGAAAAAAGCACTATTGTTCTCACGTGTTTTCCCACTGACAATTGACTATTTCCTTGGCATTTGCTACATCTTATGTTCACCCTGCATCCTTCCAGAGTCACTCAGTGACTTGCACACCCTGAAAATCTGCTCTCTTGCTATGAACTCATATATCATTTCCTTATCTTTGCTCTCCTTGAATATGTACCTTCAGTTTCAGTTAATTACTCCATGATAAGCACAAAATTGCATTACAAGGCTGGATCTGAACCTTCAAATTATGATTATTATTTTTTGCTTATTCTCCAAACTGGAGAAGCCACATTCAGATCACTGTTTGGATTTCAAACATAAACAAAACCCTAGTTTACTGGCCTGGGTATAATGGCAAAAACCACATAATCTACGGTGTTTGCTAAATTGGAAGTAAGACTCCATCCATCGTGTAATAACATTCCTTTTGGGGAATATGCAAAAAACCAGAAAAAAATGACTGTGTGAGAAAAAAAGATATTGCAAAATTTAATTTATATAAACACCAATTGCTGTAATTCTTTGGACCTTTCTATCCTTGAAACCCAGTGTTTCCATTATATCTTTATACGAATTCATACATTTCCTTTTGTTCCTTAAACTTCTCTCTTTCTATTTGAGGACTTCATCAACTCCATCCAACTACAAGTACTACCTCTAGTCTTTCCTCCCAACCTATTCACGTTTTTTCATATGTATCTTTTGCAATACAATTCTCATTCATTTTCTCTGTAGGACTTTTGTATTCAGTTCACATTCATTCAGCAACCTTTCATTCATTTTACTTACGTGAGATAAACACTGTAGAAATTTGATAAGTAAATAAATTTTCTTCCCCATATAAAAGTAACCCCACCCCATTCATACATTTACCAATCATGCTCGTACGATATCAAATGATGATATGTAAATAGGTTTTATGCATTTTGTTGGCTTTTGTTTCATTTTCAATAAAATGCATGACACCACAAAAAGGACGTGAGGTCAATTTACCATTCCTATTTCAGTCCCTTTTGATACCTCTTCACTCTTAGGAATCCTGAGTTCTGATATCTGATTTAACCTTTTCATTTCAGGCCTATATGCTTACCTGTTGCCAAGCTTGAAGAGTTTTATGCAGAGAGTGGATGGTATGTTGGCCGAAGCTGATGAATACAGGATCCATTACCATGTTTCCATCCAAAAATTTTTCCATGGAATTTCCAGAAACAGAAAGCTGCCCAAAAACTCCAAATGGTTTTGCAACAGTTTGCTTAGTTAGATTTCTACACTCCAAAAGTTTACAGTCAATTCTAGTAGATAACTGCATGTCCCTGAAGATGGATCCATCATTCCATTGCCTGAAATAGGTATGAGGTTCTTCAAAAGAGATGACTGAATATTCTAATTCAGATGGCACATTTTTATCAGAGATAAATGGATGTAGAAACTTTGGTGGCTCTGTAGAACAAAAGGTAAAAATAAATCACTAATGCTTAAAATAATGTTGCAGATATAAAACTAGGAGTGAACATATGCAGAAGAAAGATATGCCCAGAATGACCAAACTATATTTTTCTAGATCAAATCAATTTATTTTAAACAAAATTTCTAGATATTATTTGACCATAAAGTAATCACAGATATGAAATGTAAACTGAAAAATATTAAAAAACAATATTTTCTCCATTGAAAGTTTACTGCTATCAGCAGCATTTCTATTACAAAAATGTGCTTATATCCAAGTTCTGTAATCATACAATACTCGTAAAACTATATGACTTTTTTTGGTTCTAAGTTACAATATAATCATTACACATGTCATTTTCGCAAGGTTAATTTTTCAAAAGCTTTTACGAAAGGCTCTGCCCACTTGAGTGCCATTAAGATGCAGGGGTTCAGTCCTAAGTAACTTGGATATTACTAAAAATTCTGGGAGTTGATGTTCCTATTTGTGAAAGGTAAGGTTAGCTTTTGAAGTCCCAAGATAAAACCTAAAGCCACAAGAATGAGTAGACTTATAATACATAACCTGAACCTTTGGTCAGATTTTGGATGGAAGAGAGTCTTTTTGTAAGCCTTTTTGTGTTTAGAAGTATGATATCAATAAATAAAAAATGTGTTGTGTTGGGCAAAAGTTAATATGCTAAGGCATATATTAAATGGTATAGGAATATAGTAGGCAGCATGGTACTTTCTAGATATAGGGTGTCAGCCTTTCCATCTAGCCACATGGCCAGCAGCACTGGTTGGAAAGCATTAATTTGCCTTACAGTGCATTACAGTGCACTAACCAGTAATTACAAGCTGCTATTGCGAAGGCGATATTGAGAGCAACAGTAATGCTAATAAAAAAGAGAAACAATAAACAACCAGAGCTACCAAGGACTAAACAGCAAGCATCCTTCAAATCAGAATAGAAATTAGAAATCAAAATTGTCAAGCACGTTAGTAGAACAGCAATTAAGAATACTGGTAGTTTAGTTTTTAAAAAGTTTATTAAAAAATTGAATCGTTTTAAGGACTTCTGCCTGATTCAGGCTTCTTTTGTTCCTTTCATTGTCATTTGAAGTGCTAAAAAATATTAACTAGTAATGGAGAAACTTGGAAATGTTGAAGAAAATATTAGTCATTCACCACTTTCAAAACCATTATTTAAGCAAGATGTCATGCTTTAAAAATTGCTGTGATATTTGCTCATTTGTCATGGAGACTATTATTTGAAATTACACAATATAATAATATGTATTGGAAATAAAACTGACAATAATGCAAGCACACATTACTGAATGAAACCAGGTGGATCACATCTCTACTCCCAATTTCTTTTTAAAACAATACTGTAACTGAGTTTTGAGTACTTGGTACTTCCTTTGGAGTCTTTTTGTTCAAGGGCACATATAAAGTAGGGCAGGTTTGCTGGCAAAAGTGAAAAGCAAAATTTATTCCATTAGCCTCACAATAAAGTGAAAGGAGAGAGGGCATTTGGGCCCACTATTGAAGCTTAAAAAATGAAACACCTTCTGCAATTACTGCCTTCAAATACATCTGCTTTTTACACATTCCTGCTACTGATAAGTAGGTGTAAGCTATCTGAGCATATGGTCCAGTGGACAAAAGAATTGCTAATGTAAAGCAGGTGGGGTGATGAGTAAATGGAAAATCAATAGCTACAGCTTTCTGTTTCAGAATTTAAGATACATACCTCTGCCCAGCTGATCCAGATGGTGGCAAAGATGAAGTTCGGCATGAGCAAACTGAATTGAAACCCCCAGGGCAGGCACGTACCAGGGAGTGAAGCATGAATCTACCCTGGTACAGGCTGCTAAGGCAGTAGGAGTCACAAACTGATCAGATGCACTCTGGGAACCTGATTCACTTTCTGAACTGGGGAAGGGACGTGAGAAAAAGACAAAAATAATGTTCTAATATACTGCATTAAATTGTTTTCTAAAATAGCAGCATCTCTGAGAATCAGAGACCCAATAATGTCATTATTAAACACTTTCAATTTGGAATAATTATTTCAATAACAGCATTATAATAAGATTATGTTCCATTTTAAGTTAAATAAACTTTTCTTAGACAATATTCTCCAAACCTGTGCCTCAATTGTTTTCTAGGGCATTAATGCTAGTAATCTAATAAAAAAAAGGTGAGAGAGTAAGGTATAGAGATGAAATTCAGCAGGTTCTAGCAGGTTCACTAGAACTGGTAGTAAATTTTCTAAGCAGTTTGGAGAACCAGTTGTTAGAAGAAATCTCTTTTGTTTTTTTCCACTTTACAGGGTTAATCCTGTAAGGAAGGCATGAAAAAAACATTCTGGGGTTGTCTCTAGCCTAATCTTTATTGCCCTGTTTATAGAAACTGACCACCCAGTCACATGTTCCCCCTCAGCCATGCCCACCAAGCCACGCCCACAGAACTGGTAATAAAAAAAAATTGAATCCCGCCACTGGTAACGTATTGTTAAAATGTTGGACTAGAGATAAGAAAGAAAGGATTCTATTCTCTTAGCCATGAATTCAATTTTTACAGATGAACTCAGATGAACCTGAGTCAATTATTTCCTGTTTGATTGAATTTGATTGAAGCTTGCTGAGGGGATGTAACAGAAACAAATTCCTCACTTTGAACACAAAAATAAATGTACAAACATTCATTTCTATTTTATTATTTGAATTCGATATATTGTAGTCAATCTTGATAATTTCTTTGAAACATGGCCAAGTAAATACAGTGGATATGTACTGGACTTACCTCAACAAAACACAATTAAATATAACTGTAGCTTAGGATCAGAGGTAATACTGTGATCTTTTTTTTAAAAAAGGCTTTCAATCTTTGTGACCATGCCAGAGAAAGATAGGCAGGATTTCTTAAATCCAAGATTGACCTAGATTTCTTTATATTGTGACCAATCAAATTACCCCATGGAAGGCTTGGATAATTTTAGCATTCTTCCAGATCTACAAATCTAGAGCTAGGTAATGTGGTGTTTCAGTCATCTTTTTCAGTAAGATTTCATTCAGCAAATAATAAATTGTTTGAAGAGTCATGTGCGCTTGTCCGTTTCAGAGTTTTAGCTTTTGGTTTTAAAAAAAATAGCACGATCTGACTTGGTTAAATAAATTACTGTTTCACAATTGAATTTACCTTTGGTCATCCCCTGAATTCTGGTTGCTGTTCAGAACAATTCTCCAAAGATCTGAAGCTACAAACTCTTTCGGATCAGTTATTAAGTTGATGCTTGGCAGGGTCAACTCACAAACTTTGCTTTCCGATAAGCTGAACTCTCTGAAAGCGACAAATGACTTCTGGAGCTCATCCCAGTATTCCAAACTGCAGGGGATCTGTAACAATTGCAAATTTAGTTGCCTGGCATTTCTTGACAAAGTCAAAGACATTTATTTGCAGTGTAAAATACAGTTGCTCTATTTATCTGTCCGTCCCCATCGAGAGAGAGAGGGGGGAAGGGAGTGAGGGAGAGAGAGAGAGAGAGAGGAGAGGAGAGGGAGGGAGGGAGGGAGAGCATGTCTATCTCTCACTCTGTCTATTGATCCCACTGAAATTCAATTCAATTCAATTCAATCCTTTATTGTCAATGCACAATATGTGTGCAGCAAAATTGGATGAGTCTCCATCAGTACAATCACACAAAGCACAGAAACACAGAATACATTCGGAAACAGAATACATTTTCAGACTTAATCCCAAACGATTCTTCGCAGTTCACAAAGATAAAAGTTATAATGACACAATCCACAATCTAATTAAAACTGAAATGTATGTTTCAGAATGTATAAACACAAGTTCCAACAAGAATCAGTTTATCAATTTCAGCCAAGATGACATCACAATCTAAATGCTCTCTGGAAGAACTTGATTTTGAGCTGTTTCTGGAAAGCAATAAAGATGGAAGACCTCTCCACTGGGATGCCATTCGAAAGGACCAATGCTGCCATTGAGAAGTGGTACTTTGTCAGTCATCTTAATATATTTTAAAAGGTTTAATATTAATACAATTTATACCAATATTTTATTTATTTATTTATTTATTTTACAAAATTTATATACCGCCCCACTCCGAGAAGACTCGGGGCGGTGTACAGCCAATCTAAGAACCACACATATAAAAGTTAAAATACAATTAAGAACAAATTAAATCAATGGCCAGAAACCCAATTAAAAGTAAAAATTTAAACTACTAACCAATTAAAATCCAGTAAATTTAATTTAAATTTAATATCAATTGGTATCACTGGGATTAGAAAGTATTTTTACTACACAAAGGGAATATTAACCACCATACAATGTATACACATTTATCTAAATTGTGCGAAGTAAAATGCAAGCAGATATTACTATAATTGTAACAAAAAGAATCAAGAGAATGAATTCTGTGTTTATATTTAGAATGCATTTACTTAGATTTTGATTAATTGGCTTTTTTAAAATGCCATTTTCACATAGACCAAAAACTAAGACAGAAATCAATATTTCCAAGGGCACATCTGTAATAGATCAGGAAATATTATGAAGAACAATTATATTCTTGGAAGTTTTTCATGCAGGGTGTGACTCAGTTCAGGATAGGATATCCACCTCATCTCAGTCATAAGAAAAACCAACCATAAAAAAGGTTCTTATCTGCATCATCTTGTAAACCCTTAAGCCACCAATTGCTGTATTTAGGTGGCAGGTCTGAATTGTCACTGCTGCTCCTTAAACTGCTAATAAAGAGAAATGATGTGTGACCCACACCATGTTGTAAAATTCTTTTTTTTTAACTAACAGCTTTCCATAGAAAATGTAAAAAGAGAGGCTATTAATAAAGCACAGCATTAAATCCTAGAGTATGACTTTGTTAATAAAAGCAGTTTCCACCGACAAAGCTGTGTGAAGAGACAAGTTTGGTTTTGCTTCCATTTTTACATGATTCTCTAATCTGACGGAGTATATCTCCCAAAATGGGATTTCAACTGAATTCTGAATATTGGTAGTCAATAGGATCACAATTGAGCCCAAAATTTATGTTGCTAAGTGAAACATTTGTAAAGTGAGTTCTACCCCATTGTATGACTTTTCTTGGCACAGTTGTTTCAGTGAATCACTGCATTTGTTAAGTGAGTGACATGGTTGTTAAGTGAATCTGGCTTTCCCCCCCTTGGCTTTGCTTGTCCGAAGGTCACAAAAGGGGTCTGTGTGACCCCAGGACACTGCAACCATCATAAATATGAACCAGTTGCCACAGCATCTGAATTTTGATCATGTGACCATGGGGATGCTGCAACAGTCTTAAGTGTGAAAATCAGTCATGTCATTTTTTTCAGAGCCGTTGTAATTGTGAACAGTCACTAAACGAATGGTTGTTGAGTTGAGAACTACCTGTAGTCCATGCACCTGAATTTCTGAGAAAAATATGCATGATGGCTTTCTGAGAATGCAGCATTAAGTGGCATACAAAGCAGTTGAATGTAGTTTTCTGAATTTCCACTAAAGAGAAAGAGAAATTTCCTGCCAAAACAATCTAACAGATTAATATGATATGATAATCTGAGGGAGCATAGCCCCTCAATGCACACAACATATCGAAGATTTAATCTTCACTTTCTAACTCTGAGAATACTTAGATACTCATCAGAGCAGATGTACTATCAGATAGATGATTCCTGGCATCAGTGGAATTAATCTTAGTGGAGTAGGGGGTGAACTTCTATTTCTTTCACCGTTTGTCCTACTTTATTTTGCTTATTTATTAAGAAAATTTATATGGCCACCCAACCAATTCAGGGTGATTCCAGGTGGTTTACAGAAGAAAAACCCCAAATACAAAATCCAATAACCTCCCCCCCCAACAACAATCAAACAAACCACTTAATGGGCTCCATATCACTCTGGGGTCCCCAGAACCACTGGCAAAACCATGTCTTCAGGGTCTCTTGAAAAAGTATGAAGCTGGGGGCCTGCCTTCTATGTCTATGTGCCCCAATGGTATTATTGTTTGGTACAAATGATTTAAGTGATTTCATTTTTAGGCATATTTGGAACACCCTCTTAATAATCTCTTAAAGCCATTTTATTACACATCAGGAATTGGCTATATAATCACTGGTAAGTTTGAGTTAACTATTTAAAGATGCTGGTTTTAACACTAGTTAATAAGAAGCTAAGCAGCAAAAGAAAGCAGGATTTTTAGCTATAATTCTTCATTTTAATATATGCAATATTGAAAAGCCTGTTAATATCAGCAAGTCCACAGAATACACAAGGAAAACTGAATTCGTATTAAAAAATACATACTGTCATGTTTATCACTGAGTAACTGCTTTCAAAATGCTAGGTTTTGGGAAGCAAAAAAACCCCCACAACCTAATATGAAATATTAAAAAGAAAGTTATAATCCAGTGCACAAATGCCTAGGAAGGGAGAAAGTCTCACCAAAATGCACAAGTTTATAGCAACAGAGATTTTTATTAATCGAATTTGGGGATTTAAATGATTTACATTATGTATTTCTATGGATACCACATTATTTATTCTTTTGGGTGGATAGGTTATGACTAGTGGCCCAGCTTGATAATTTTAAAGGAAGACAAATGCTTTATGCAGTAGCAGCTGCCAAAAATAATAAGTCTAAAACTTGAATATCAAGTATATTATACAAAATGACTCATGGGCAGGGGAAGTGAGATTATTAGGTGCCATTGAGAGTCCCATAAGAAAAATAAAATCGTATTCCTTTTGTCTTGAAAAATAAGATTAATAGTCTTCCTACATGTCAAATAATGCTTATTTCAGAAATATTGCTGCTGTCATTTCTGCAACAAGAACATTGGTTACAATTTTGCTGAAACTTGCATTTCATAAGATGTCATGACATAACACAGCAGCTTTCTTCATTTGAATACCATGACTGTTGGCTTGTTTGTTTATACTGTATGTAGTCCATCTTCATTATTTTTTACAAATAATTTATGACAGCAAACATATCCAACACACCTTCCTTCTGTTTTTCCCAGGACAACAACCTGTAAAGTGGCTGAGAGAATGACTGGCCCAAGATCACCCAGCTGGTTTTCATGGCTAAGGCGGGACTAGAACTCACAGTCTCCGGTTTTCTATCCTGGTGCCTTAACCATGAGACCAAACTGACTGTATTCCAAGGGTGGCACAAGCTGAAAGTGGCACAGGTTGAAAGGCAACTGTGATAATAATTTGGACTTTATCTCAAGCAAATTAAATAGTCATTCAAGAGCATCAAATCATATTTCTCCAATTCTCCAACCAGGAAACCCACATGAAAAATCCTTGATTTGACCCAAGACACAGTTCTGATCAGAAAAATGGATTAATTGTGGAACATTCTCATCCCTTACAAAAACATAATGCTCAGAATCACACTTGGCTACCATAATAATTTTAATGGTCTGCTTTTTAAAAAAAAAAATCATATAATTCCATCTCTCCCTATAGTTTCTTTTTACAGTACTGTTCTACTTTATCCAGCCTATGTTACTATTATCACTGTTGTCCATCATTCTCTTTACCTCAACAATCGCATCATTATTTCACATAAGGTTGATCCAAGATGGCTCTTGGCTTGTCATGATTTTACGTAGCAATATTTTTACCCAATTCTAGCTTCTAACAACTAAGCTGGAACCTTACCCCATTTCCTTCCTGGCTATTCAGGTATGCAGTTTACTATACCTGATAAAGCATCCACTGAACCCAACATTGAGGTTTTTGTTGTATAAATCTGCCAAGTCTTAATGCATCCCTTTTGGTGCTCTTTGGAATGTTCTTGGCTATCAAGCAAGGAGCTCATAACTGGTGAGATACGACTTCATAGGGTTTTTGCAATGAACACTGTTAGGAAACTTTAAATAAAGAGGAATTTCTGGACTGGGAGAGCTATTTAAAAAATGGAACAGCCTGCTATCTGAGGTCATGGTTCTTCATCATTTTAAGTTTTCAATGAAAACAATGGACAGTCATTTGTTTGGATGGTATGAAGGTACTGCACTGGGCAAGGAGTTGATCAGATGACCTCTAAAGTCCCTGTGATTCTATGCTGTACATTTTATAAATAAAATAATACATAGTAGACATTTTCCCAATGTTTAACAAAAAATGTAAGGGTTCTTCATCCAGAATAAAAAATTAGCACTTGGTCACTCATTCAGGTTCTTGAGAGTATAATATCTGGGAATACTCTGGTTATTTTTAACTCTTTTTTAACTCTGCAGCATTTGACATTTTAGAGCAGGGGTCTCCAACCTATGGACTTCAACTCCCAGAATTCCTCAGCCAGCTTTGCTGACAATTGGAATTTTTTTCTTCTTCATTTATTTCTCTTCTTGTTCCTTTCAAGATTTATTAATCTTTTCACATATTCTATCCTCTCACTTTTCACTCGCAATAGTTTTCCTTGATCTGCAGTTGCCCTATTTATGCTGCCACTCCAATTCTTTTTTTATTCTTTATATTTGTACTCTGACCGATAAGCTATCGTTTTGAAAATGAATATTTTAATAGTTCTCCTTGGAAGCTTTTTTTCCCCTTTGAAAAAGCGTATGCTTCGTCATGATTGCATTCTACAAACATCATAACTAGATATGAGTAATCCACGGCAAAACAAAATATGTTTCAGTCAGTAATTAATTTGTGAAACGAGGTGTTGGGTGCATAATTGCATGGAAATTAGTCCTTTAATTTGAAAGTTTTATTGGGTAACTTTAATATGTATGCTTGCAGGTTTGAAAAAAATAGAAACCTGTACTTAATATCCGAAAAATTCTCTTTCTAGGTCCTGATGCTAAATAGCTGGAAAAATGCTGGAATCCAATATAAGAACCACATGTAAAAGTTGGCACTAACAAGGATTATTTTGTTTTGGTTATAAAGTGAATCCATCCAATAAATGACATGGTTTAATTTTGCAGACTAGAGATATTTTGAATGTAGGCTCTGCAGAGAGTTACCTTGCTCAATGGCAGGTCATTTTAATACTTTATAATGGTATTTTAGTTTACCTTGACATTGAGACACAGCCTCAGTTAATTTTCAGAAGCCTTGGATAACTTCTCTATCTATTAGTGGGGGAACATGAATCAAGGTCTGGAAGCTTTTTACATTTTTATAGGCTTATGAGAATGACATGCAGTAGACAGATCTAAAGGATTTTTATGGAAAGGCAGTTTTGGGTAATTTTATAAATTCTTTATTATTATTATGTTGCCACAAAGAGGAGGGGGATCAACTTATTTTCCAAAGCACCAGCGGACAGGACAAGAAAGAATGGATGGAAACTAATCAAGGATAGAAGCAACCTGGAATTAAGGACAAACTTCCTAACTGTGAGGACAATTAACCAGTGGAATAGCTGGCTGGCTGTCAGAAGTTGTGAGTGCTTCATCACTGGAGGTTTTCAAGAAAAGATTGGACAGCTACTTATCTGAAATGATATAGGGCAGGGGTGGGAAATTGTGGCTCTTTTATGACCTGTGGACTTCAAATCCCAGAATCCCTGGGCAAGGCAACCTAAACAAAATGGAGAAAACGTTGTGAGGTGTAAGTGTAAGGAAGCCTTACACTTTAAAATGTCCTCCATTTTATTTAGGTTGCCTTGCCCAGGGATTCTGGGATTTGAAGTCCACAAATTATAAAAGAGCCATAATTGCCCAACCCTGGTATAGGGTCTCCTGCTTGAGCAAGGGGTTGGACTGGAAGACCACCATTTTTATTCTGATTGTGTGACTTTTTAAATTTATAAACTCAGCTTTTGAGCTTCAAAAACTTTAGAGGCATCCAGGTTTTATATGAGACCCTGTTTTCTGTAGTACTGAATAAAAACTCCCTGTCTTAGAATGTTAAGAATTAAAGAGACACTCAGTTTGGTATAGTGGCTGTGGTACCAGGCTAGAAACCAAGAGATGATGAGTTCTAGTCCCACCCTAAGTATGAAAACCATCTGGGCGACTTTGGGCCAGTCACTCTCATTCAGCCCAATTCACTTCACAGAGGGTTATTGTGGCGGGAAAAAGGTGGATGAAGGAGTAAAACATACCTCAATTTATAGAAATTGCTTCTAATCTGGCTCACTATGGACTCTCATCCTGTGCTAATTTATGCTGGGTCCAGGAAAAAAAGGAAGTATTTGATATGGAATGATAAAATGACAGGTATCAACTCTCCTGTTATCATTATGGAGATATCAACACCAGTTTTAATGCCATCACTAAATTTTTTGACAATATTTTTTCTGCTCTACATAGAAGGAGGTTCACTTTGCTAAATTTTAATACACTATTCTCCAAAATGCTGGAGGCAAGGTTCGATAGTATTGCTTATCAGGAACCTTAAGGTGTGTCTTCAGAATGAGCGTGTCAAGCCTAAAAGGAATATTCTGTGCTGGGAATTTATTACTCTGTGCTTTTGCAATTATTATTGTAGCCCTTTTAGTTTTGACACATTTCTTACTATGGTCGAAGAGTTGGGGAGTCGCAGTTTTATTTATTTATTTATTCGATTTATATACCGCCCCCTCTCCCGAAGGACTCGGGGCGTTTCACATCAAATAAAACAACATCAACACAAAATAAGTTAAGAACAATTAAAATAATTAAATAACGGCCGCTTAAATATCGTTTTAAAATCAATTTAAAT
>JAEANM010012706.1:0-14695 GCA_017656035.1 Myanophis thanlyinensis | reverse complement strand
CATATTCTTTTTATTTAAATTTATTTATTTACTTATTTAAATTATCTGTGTACTTCAAAGGACTTTTGACAAGGTGTCCAATGTTTGTAAGGAGTTCCCAGAGAACATTCTAACTAGCAAATTCATTAATAGGAATTAATAGGATTTTCATACATTGCCTATATGATCTAGGAGCTTCCTTAAAGATGAACAATTGTGAATTTCTGAGAATTTGCTTTGATTTTTGGACACATTTCAGACACTCAGCAGAATCCAACTAAAATCTATCTCTGTTGTCTCACTAGCTTTGTGTAAGGAAGGGAAAAGAGGGATTTTAATTATGATGGAAGCAGCAAATATACAAAAGGTCACAAGCTCTTTAAACTATGTTTTGAGTTAGGGAGATATATTTATGCATATCTGAAAATACACAGAAGCACAAAATGGCTGTGATTCCAGGTTTAAAAATCCTACATTAATCCCATAAAACAGACTGGTTTTATATTGGCATGCTGTTACTGTGGTTTGTAAGGCATTGATTACATCTAAACACAAATCTAGGCAATTGTAGCTAATTAAAATGGCTAAACAAATCATGGCTTAGGAAATAGACTCAACTAGTAGATACGTCAACTTATGACTTTACACATCTTTTCCTTTTGCTCCTTGCTACTGGTATGTAGCTGAATAAGGCAACATTATCAATGATGCCACACTTACTGTGACTAGTTAATTCAGTTATAACCCAGTTCCTTTCCCTACTAAAGCGGCAATCTGGTGGATCTTGCTAAATACAGCTTCTAAATTCTAAAGTGTTGTATTATGTTATATGCAAAGTTCTGCCTATTGGTTCTCTAACTATAAAGTGATATACTTTACAGAAGCAGTTAATTTCAGAATCCTGGAACAGAAATATATATTCTAGCCCCATATGATAGAATTATAAAGTGGACTCTGAAAACTTTATCAAAGTTTCACCAAGAAAAATGTGTGTGTAGGCAAAGCATTACTATTATTGCTGCATAAACAAGTGTGGCAATCAAAATAATCTAAATCCAAGTGACATGATTGTTGTATACTGTTTACTTATCCATCTTTCATATTGTGCATTTACATTATGTAACAAAACTTAATTGGGAGAGTGGTATATGGAATTAAGTAATGTAATACTTATACAGTATTGCATTTCCCTGATTTATTATGTTTCCACTTACAACTCGACTCCCAAGTGATTTTGACACCCATACCACAAAGCACAGTGGTCTGGCTCATGCACCATGTTAAGTCACAGTGTGCATTAACCATGATTAAAATAAGCATAGTAGCTGTATTCAGACTAAGATTAAGTCCAAGCTAAAGAAACTATACACTCTGATTTACAAAAATGGAATCTGCCTTAATTCCTAAGGTGTTTCAGAAGATTCTTGAACTCAAGCCAAGAAATGCATTCACCCAGATCTGAAGTTCAACCATCTCTGTTGTACACTAGCTTTAAGATATGTAAACTTTAACTCTCTGAATGTCCCAACATCTTAAACTTGACAAGGTTGGAAAATTCTGCTGTAGATGTTTCTCCAGAAAACCTTTCCCAATGACATGCAACTCTTCTTTGGCTAATGATGATAAAAAGGCCACCCTATGTTGGCACTTTCCCTGTCATCCTTCCATGTGCTGGCATCCTGAGATCTGCCACCAATCCTACATCAGGAAACGGGTATCTTCTTTACTGACACATTTTATTAATAAAAGACATCTGGTTGCACAGATTGCAGGTTACAGGTGAAACTCTCTGTCTTCTCATTTCTTCCCTACAATCCAATTTCAACCCTCCATCAGTATGTATGCATCCTTGGAAGTTAGTTACAACATACAAAAGTGTATGCTTTTTAATAAAATAGAATAGAGCTGGAAGGGACCTTGGAGGTCTTCTAATCCAGTCCCCTGCTCAAACAGGAGAACCATTACAGGTAAGTGACTGTTTAGTCTCTTCTTAAAAACTTCCAGTGATGGAGCAACCACAATTTCTGAAGGGAAGCTATTCCACTGGTTAATTGTCCTCACTGTCAGGAAGTTTCTTCTTAACTCCAGGATGCTTCTCTCTTTGATTAATTTCCAACCATTGTTTGTTGTCCTGCCTTCTGTGTTTTGGAGAATAATCTGAACCCCTTTGTGGCAGCTCCTCAAACAGTGGGATACTGTTATCATGTCACCCCTAATTTTTTTCTTTAAACTACCCAAATCCAAATCCTGCAGCAGAAAAGGCATTCAAGACTCTGCCTAATTTTTGCTGCTGTAGAGCAGTTTGTCTCAAGTCATGCTGGCTATGGAATTCTGGGAACTGAACCATCTTAAAAGTGGCTGCGATTGATGCTCTAGATCAACACGGTTGTCCCTCAACAACCATTTTGGCAGGCAGGGATAGATGGGATGCTCATTGCCAAAAGATTAATGGCCCTGGAAAGAAACAAGGAGGGTATTGTGCAAATGTAACTTCTGAGGATTGGAAATGAATTGGTTAGGATGCATTGGAAGGAAAATCCCAAGTCCAGTTCCAAGTCAGGAGAAAGGCACTGAAAATAAAATGGAAACTGATTGGAAAGAAAGGTTCCCTTTATTGATGAAGCAGAACCATCAACCAACCGCATGTCCCAAAGGTGTTTTTTTCAAGAGGCAACTGGACTTTCCGTTTTTTCTTTGAAGACGTTTCGCTTCTCATCTTCTCAAGAAGCTTCTTGGACAAGAAGTGAAATGTCGTAAAAGAAAAACCAGAAAGTCCAGTTACCGCTTGAAAAAAAGAACCTTTGAGACAACCATGAGGTGGATGACTGGGAATCTCCTTAGACACCAACCACATGTGATTCTGGGACAGAATTTCAATTTTGCTGCACTGCATTGACAATAAAGGATTGAATTGAAAGCTGACAAAATGGAGTTTAGAGTGGGTGGGTTTTATACCTTTTGGATTCCTATGGGGTCACAGCTGACTCTATAGGCAAAAGGGGAAATGCAAATCCTAGGTGCTGGTCTGAGCTAATTTTGTCAACCTTTGGCTCTATTGTGTTGCTTTATCTGAAGTTTCTGCCTGACCCCCATGCATTACCAAATCTGCACTTCTATAAACTGGCCTCCTGAGTTTCTGTTTGGGGCAGGTTTCTGCTTCCCTTAAGTTCCCCCCTCCCCATTTCTCCTTTAGGGAAAATATTCTAGCCTGCCTTTTTAATATTCCCTCAAAATATTTCATTTATTCCGGGGGTGGTGGTGGTGCGGTGGGGGCTTCCCACAGATGCAACGCAAACCCAAGCAGGTGAACATCATCCACATGCCCCTTTCTTGAAGGAAGATGAGTGGTCGTTACTACTTCTGACCCAACACCTGCCGGCGGAACCCGGCTATACCGAGTCCCGCGGATTGGTAACACCACCAACGAACCGGCTCCGCCTCTGCTCGACCGAGCGAGTCCTCGAGGCCGTTTCGCAACGCCTAACCTCTCCTTCTTTCCCGCCCTCCGCGCTCCCAGCCAATCAGATCGCGTTCGCAAGCTGCCGGCACGGGCTGGAAGCCTGAGGGCGGGGCTCTAGCAGGATCACGTGAGCCGCCCGTTCGGCGAAGGGAGGGGGGAGGCCGGCAAAATGGCGAAAGTCTCCGAGATGTACGACGTGACTTGGGAAGGTAAACCGGCGGCTGTGGCGCGGGGGAGGGACGGACTGGGTAAACGTAAAGGGATGGGGTGCTTACGACGTTTCATTAGTTGCGGGAGGGAGTTATTCGTCGCTCCGGAGGTGCGACTGAAGGGAGGGCTTGGTAGCCTCGCTCGTCTCCTTCACTTTCCTCCTCTCGAGGGAGGGGAGAAAAAGTGCGTTGGGAAGCTCTTCCTACGTGCGATTCTCAAAGAAATTTACGCATAATGCGGAGTAATTAACCCTGTAATCGCCTGCACCACCTTGTCATTTGCATAGTGTGTTTAAAGGCATAGGCAATCCTTCCTAGTTCTGTTCGTTTAGAGGAGAAAAACGATGGTGGTGGTGGAGTCTGATCCACTGGGAAGTTACGGAATATAAAATAACAATCCCTAATTTGATCCTCTCCGGAGACCCTTGGCGACTTCCAAGAATTCATATCTAAATAATATACTGGAGTGTGAAGGTGAAGTATTATTTCACGTTTCTAAATTTACTCAAATTACTCAATTTCGCTGCACACATGTTGTCTGCATTGACAATAAAGGATTGAATTGAATTGTTTTCCTGTGTTGATTCCCCCACCCCTTCCACCCCTTCCAGGTTTCTTTTCAAAGCTGTCACCTTCCTAGAAAGTTTTTGCCAGGTTCTTCCAATGACAGACACTTGGCTTGGGTTGCTGCAAGCTACACTGTTGCTTAGCATGATGTGTAAACCAAGTCTTTTTATGAATCAAAATTAATTGCAATATATAATCAAAAGTGTCTTGTGTGATTTGTCGTGCCTTATAATCTGTAGTGGAGATTTTTTTTTTTTTTTGAACAGTCTGTCCTAGAGTGATGAGATAAGCATTAATAAAAGATAATGCAAATGTGTCATCTTGAGTGTGTGAAATTTGAGTGCAGGGAATGGATGTTAAAGGGAATAGTCTGCCTGCTTTTTTTCTTTTTTATAGATTATAAATGCATACTGAAGCTCAGGAAAAAAATGGAAATGTGGATATCCTTTCACTTACCAAACAACTACTTTCAGAACAACTACTTTGTGAAATATGAACGTAGGCGGGTTATTCAAATGATGTTCAAACATAAGACTTGAATCTTAAGTGGGATGCAGCTTATTTATTCAGAAGTCTGGGTATGTAGAGAACTGGGCGTAGGCCTGCAGACTTGAGTTGGGTTGATATTTTGGGACTTCTGAATTCAGGATAGAATTTATTTATTACAAATGTATTGATTCTAAGCTACTAGTCTCTAAGAATGAAAAAAAATAGTTTCAGTATTTCAATAGTTCACATTCTCTCTAAAAAAAATTCTACAGTACTCACAATGGAAATGCCGCAGCACTTCCTAAAGAAATGGTTAATTTTCATATTTCTCCAAAGAGTCCATGGTAGCACCTGTTATCTTCGCAACAGCCCTTTTGAGGTCAATTAAATAAGTGACTAAATACAATTTGCGTAACTGGGCCCTGTGAGACAATGGAAGACACTGATAGCAAAATACTTTTATCTGGAGGTAAACCATGTTCTCTAAAATAAATGAGATTGTAGCTTTAGGTTATTTATTTTGTCTTTTCATTGTGATTTTGAGCTTGCTTTGGCTTATGATTATGAATTATGTGAGTTTGTTCTGGGATAATAGTTAATTAATATACGTTCTAATTAATATAGTAACTTTGAGCTGACCTAAAGTTAACAAGATTCTTCTACTTTATATTTGTAATGGTATGTGGGAATAACATTGAGGGATGAAGGGAAGAGATGCTGCCCTGGGAGTGATCAGATAAAGAGCAGCGGAAGCCTGCAGCTGAATAATCTACAAAGAAAGATAATAGTAATAATATGCCTAATTTATCAGGAGGTAAAAAGAGACAGTGTGAGATTTGTATTTTCAGACTTGCAAGTTTATGTTAATGTAGTCTTACAATAATGTAGAGTTAGCTCATGTGGTTGTGTTTCTTGTCAGGTCTACTTGAGATTCTTGCTCTCTACAAGAATCTGAACTACTAACAGTCAAAGTAAATAGGCGATAGATAAGAGATAATGAAATTCAAAGCAGACTAGACTTAGATCTCTTATGGTCATGAACCAATGCAAGACTGGTGATGTGTTTGACCTCTTTCTTGGGCTGATCCTGCTCATCTATAGGTATTATTTAGTATTGCTCTATGTGTAATTATACATCAAAACCCATAAAAGGGTAGAAGATAGGAAAGGCTAATTAACTCTTTGCTATTAAGATAAATTAACCAACAATTCTGTGTAGATAAACAGAACACCAACTTATAAGATCCTTGAACTTTATTAGAATGCTATTTTCATATGGCTTTCCCGTTAATTACATGTTTGAACCTATCTTGTGTATAAAAGGTAATTCTTCACGTTCACTTTTGCCTATATTTATATTTAAGTATGATGTATGAGTGTAACAGTTTAAGACTTGTCCTTATATAATAGGATTCACTTCAGGTAATAATTTGAACCATGGCATAGTTCATCAGAAAAGACTGCACAGTCTTTGGATGTTTTCCTACGTTCTTTATGAGGGTAGAGAAGTATATGCTTCATCTCAAATTTTAAAATAACATGACATACTCTTACGTCCCCATTCATGGACTGAAATTAGTCATAATATAATCTAGAAACAAGGGTGGTTTTGGTTTCTTCCAGTTAACTCAGTTGGATTAACACATTATGCTCTGCTATATTGTGTTTTAATTAAGGTTTCTTAAGTCACATCAACTGGATTCAGCCATGCTAAATATAGCCAAATGAGCTACATTACTTCAGCTTATAGTTCTGTAACTCTGTATTATTATTCCCAATATTACAGATCTGTAATTACATCAAATCATAATATGATTTAATTGTAAAACATGGTTTATGGTTTGGCATGATATATGAATTTAGCAAATTGTTAATTTTAAGGCATCCAAACACTTCAAGGCCGAGAAGGACCACATTTCCTAAGATTATTTGAAGTGAGGTAAGAATTGATATTTCAGTTACACAACAGCAACAACCCTTACACAACAATCAAATGAAATAACTCCTACCCCCGCTTATGTATATTCATTAATCCCATACCCTTCATTAATCTCATGACATTTTGTTGTGCAAATATATGATTGGCATATTTTCACTAAAAATAAATAGGAAGCTACATTAAGCTGTGTCAGTCAAAAATGTTCAAAAATGTCTCTACTTCTGAATATATCCGATATAATTCTTACTAAATACAAGTGCTAAGTTTGAAAATGGGTCAATTCTATCCAAAACATTTTGTTGTTGGAATGGGAGGAGGAGAAAATAATACAGTGATTTTATAAGACTGTAATAAACCTTAATTTAATGGATTTCAGATACAAAAAATAAAATCTAAAACCCAGATCCTACTGCACATGCATAAAATCTTATCTGCTATTTTACATATATATGCTTGCCTAAAATCATGTTTGAATTTAATGCTTAATGGAAACTGCTTCCTCTATTTCCCGTTAAACCTTGTCCTATAAACTCTGATCTCCCACTAAATACATAAATAAAAAAAATTAAGAAACTTTAAGAAAAGATTATCCCAATCTTTAAGATCAGGAGAAAGTGAAAGTAATTTTCAAACACACATATTGTTTTTAGGGTTAGGACCTTTCTGAATGGTGCAGGGAGTCTGAATAGAAAAGGAAGCACTTTTCATAAATGAAATTCATTTGTAGCTGGGTATAAAATAATATTTAGCTTTCATTTTTCTGGAATTTCACATTTTTGTTTCAGTGTTCATACTTCATATTTAAAATAGAGGCATAATCCAAATATAGATGTAAATAAATGAGAAATTCTGCAAGGAAGATAAAATTATCAGCTTGAATTTAGTGGTTGGTTACTATCCTAACATGAATGTTTATTGTGCATTGCTGAATAATTAGTGAACTATAGTGGAAATGTTAGAATAAAACTCAGAGAATAATCTTTCTTTTCAAAAGCTTATTTAAATATACAGTGAATAAAAAAACATAAGAACTAAAAAGTACTTAGAAATAATGTGTACAGAAAACTGTACAGGTGGTCCTAGACTCACAACCACAGTTGAGCTGAGAATTTTGGTTGTAAGCCATTGTGGATATTAAGTGGGTCACCATGTGCCCTGTCTTGATTTTATAATTGTTTTACAGTGGGCATAATCATAGTCAAGCCACCATGGTGTTTTTGTTCTATCAGGTTATTATAAATTGAAGTGATGCATCAGTAGGTGTAATTTTTACAATCAGGTGCTATAGCTTTCTTGTTTTCATTTTTGAGAGTATTAAATTTATGAAACTAATTCTATCTGTGAAAAAACTAACTTTTATCCTGATAGCTTGTTGTATAAATATATTCAGCTATATGGATTGCTTGCTGTTTATTACCTCGTAATATCCCTTTTAAAAGTATTTCTTAATATTTTCAATAATTTTGAAAGGCTCAGAACAATAATAAGCATTGCATATAATTTGGTAATAGAGAGCCATCTACAGTGGAAAACATTTCTTCTGTATGTATCTTAAAACCTGGCAATATTTGTCATACTGCTGAGAATAATGCTTTTTGAAGAGTGTCGTTTTCTTCTATGGGAAGAATTAGGCGGGCAGAGTAACTTCAAGTTACTCATGTTCTTTAAAAAAATAATTATCAGATGACAAAACGTTTTTCACTGTTTTAAATCCTGTAGTAACTCTAACACAGAATCATTGTTTTTTGTTTGTATTGGAATTAGTTTTATATAGATGTTCTACCAGTGGTGAAGTAAATTCACAGTAAAAACACAGCTTTTAATATTTGAATCCCTTAGTCTCAGTGATATTCACTCAGGTTGTTTACGTCCATTTTTTAATTTCCAGGGATCGTCTTGAGTCAGGAACCATTTAGCTCTACTCAGGCACATGAAACATAATATACAGTGGTTTTGTTGGTTTTTAGCATAAAATGTGGTATGTTTCCAACATACTGAGATTTTTTTTTATGCGGGGGAGGGATGGGTGGAATAGGAACAGATTATAGAGAGAGGTTTGTTGAGTTTAAAATCGACAGTTTTAAAATTTGCACATCTTGTAATAAAACAAAAGAAACTAATTAAGAGGTATGTATTTCATTAAATATCAGGTCAAAGTATTCTGCAAGCCTTTTCCTTTTGTTAATAATAATAAAAGCACCAATAACAAAGCAAACTCATTAATACCTGATGTTTTCTTTGGTAAATGCTGTTTCCCCCCCCCCCTCCTAATCATTAAAATTGTTAGGCTTAAAACAAATCTTCACTAGACTCTGCAGTGTGCTGTGATTTTAAAAACCTGTGAAAAGATTTCATGATCTAATATGATGTTTTTAAGCTTTAAAGTTTTATATTACTTGGCGGCATATTTGACATCCATGGCATCCATTATTCTTGACATTTACTTTTATTATAGCCACATCTATGATAAACTTAATACTTTCAAAACACAAGTAAATCGTAGAAAGAAGTCCTATTTCTCTTTCTCATGTATTAGTTGATACTTTATTAAAAAAAATTACTATTTTAAAAATGTAAAGTGTATAATATATATTGCTGCATTAATTTTAATAGTAATATTTTTCTCCTATACCTCTATTTTGATTTAGGAAATAGTAAGAAATATACCTGAGATGGGGCGGTATATAAATACGATTAAATAAATAAATAAATAAAATAAATATTAGAGTTTTATTAAAATAAGAAAATTTTATCAGTTAACCATTTAATAATGTATACTTTAGAGAGTGCTGAAAACAACCTGAGAATTTTCAGAGGAAGTTGAAAATGGGATCTGTGACAGTATTATTTTTTATCTATACTTGATATTGTCATTTTAAAATAAAACTGTTTGGCATTCAGAATAAGCTGATTTTACATTTGCAATAAAAAATAAGTACAAATTGCAACAAATATTTCTTAGTGAGTTGAAAGCAATCAGATTGTTTCTAAATAGTAAGATAATATTTAGAAATTTACAGTTTCAGTTCTCTAAGATGTTTTTGTACTGCTATGTATTTTTGGCACCAAGAGCGTAGTAATTCAAAATCAGTTTGGAGTTTTATAGTCTGTGTAGCTTTAGACATTTCCAAAAAAGTAGAAATATGCTGAACTACAGCAGTAGGTTTCCAATTTTAATTTTTGTTGAAACGGTGAGGGTAATACGATAAAAAGAATTATACACATGTATTCACATGACAACTATGATCTCAGCAAGAATTATTTGTTTAAATTGGATATCATTAGAAATATTGAACACTATTGTTACTCTATTCTTATTGTCATATTGTTTCTTTCAGAGATGCGAGACAAAATGAGAAAATGGAGAGAAGAGAACTATCGGAACAGTGAGCAAATAGTTGAAGTTGGAGAAGAATTAATTAATGAATATGCAGCTAAGCTTGGTGATGACAGTAGGTCGAAACGGTTTTACTTCTCTTTATTAGCTAGCCCTTCTGATATACTGTGGTATATGTCGTGTTCTAGGTTTTATTAGCATCCAGTCAAAATGTGCATATTTTATAATAAAGGCCAACAAAGCCAGACATATGTGTTTATATTAAAATATCAGATAAAAAAATTAGTAGACTGTATCCAATCTGGGTCGGTCACAATTAGTATACATTTGATTTCTCCATCATGCCATCCATTTTAGTTAATTTTTTGGTGCCATGCTGATGCGCAGTATGTCCAAAAACTTTGTATGCTTAAAATTGACCAGTATTCCTAGGCTTCTGAAGTTTACAAGTATAGCATGTGGCTAGGAGCTTGTAGCTACAACAGATTAAGTTACTCTCTATTCATAGAAATACTTTGGGAAGTATCTTCTCCTACCGCTCCCAGAAAACTTGAAACAAATTTCAACTAGTCAAATGTTTAGGGATTGAAATAGGGAAGTTTATTCCTGAAAAATTAAGGCAAAGTCAATGACGTGAAATCAGTATCAAAGTTCCTTTTATAATACAGTTGGGCAGGAGAGTGAGGTATGTCTGGATTTTCATTAGATGCAGGATTGTTTGGAGGAGAGAGAATTCATAGGTTCATAATACAAATTCTTCTAAGAAAGAAACTTGACGTTCTGTATTTTATATCAGAAGAGAATCATTGAAAAGAAGTTTTAACAGCACAATATTGTATGCAGTGAAGGGTAAATCTGAGTGTACAGGATTGATTAAGATTCCTATGTAGGCAGGAAGGGAGTAAATTTTTATTTTATTTTAATTAGTTTATTTTATCTTCATTTTTCCAGTTAACCTAATTCATACAGTATGGGCAGTTTATTTTTGGCAGAGATCTCAAAGATCTGAACTAGAATATTCTTTATTTAATTTTAGAAGTTTTGATCTTAGTAATACTTAAATTCAACAAAAATAGTTTTTGTGAAACAGATTTATTAAATTCTAAACCAAGAAACTTTTACTCTCTAGGATATTGCCAGAAGTAACCATTAGTAGTGAAATCCACTTTTCTTTCAGAAGAATAAATGAATAGTAAACTTGTGTGGATCTGATTTCTATTTTGAACCAAAGTAAATTATGTTGGAAAGAGTGATTGTCTTATTGGAACAGTTAAATATACTCATTGACCTTTTTTGGCTGAATTATTCTATGAATTTATAGTAACAACTTAATAACATTCATGAATTTAGATAATACTACCTTACTTAGACTACAAACAACAATATTTGGTTCCAATTCATAGTTACTTTGATATCCCATGTTATTTTTCCAATTCAGCTTTTAAGATTAACTAGTGTATAAAATATATGAGCAATGAAGTTAAAACATGTTTAGCAAATACTTTTATTTATTTATTATGTTTTATTTATTTGGGCAATTGTGGTTAAACACAGAAGGAATTTGTCTAAATATTCAGGTTTAGCATTTAGTGTGATGGGTTTCCATAAGATTAAGTATACTGACATTTCCTACAATTTGCTATGAGCTGATTAGCAGGTTTGTGGAGAAAAAAATCTGTGTTTCATGATATTTTGTATTGTCTAGTTTGGATAATATATGAGCAAGTGATGATCGCCGCATTGGATTGCAGCCGAGATGACTTGGCATCGGTAAGTGTTCTGACAGACTTCTTATGCAAATCTAGTAAATGTAATCTTTGCTAACATAATAGGTAGGAATTTTCCTTATTTTCTTCTGCAGTCCATTACTGCAGTGTATTTCTGCAGTCTACTTTTAGGGCTATGTAAATCTTGTGAAATACACTAGTTTCCCTGTTAAATCTTAGAACTATCCATGTCTTTTCTGAGACTCATGACTGATTTGGAAAGTGTCTGTACAAGGACATATTTCCTAGATGTCCAGGAGCAACATTCAAAAGTTTTAAATGTATTCACTGTGGTTTCCTGAAACTCCCTATGGAAGAAGGAATCCTGTGAAATAGCATATCAAATAAGAAGCTGCACTGGGAAGGAGAAATGATTAAAAACTATGAACTTTTCAATTTTTAAGATGCTATGTTGACATTTTAACTAATTTATTCTGGACAGTTAATAAAACAATGTTGAATTGGGTACCAAAGCATCCATTTTTGATGAAGCATTTTATATTGAAATATTTGGAATTTAAAGTAGAATATATTTATTACAAGAATATTAATTGCATTTTATTTTTTGGACTTTGCAGTTTGCATGTTTTAAAAATTGATAGGACCCCTTAGTGCTCTAGTAGGCATATTAGTTCAATAGCTTAGACATGGATTAATATTATTTCCCTACAAAGCTATTCCTTTTTTCAGCATTATGGACATTGCTTGTTCAGATATTGTTTTAAAATATACCGTGATGATGGCTTGTCCTACTCTCCCGTTATTGGCATTTACATACGATTTAGTTGTATTTGTGTTTTCACAGTTTTCCTTCTCTCAACTGTATGCAAGTTAACTAGCAAGGAACATCTCCAGCAGATATGTTGAAACTTTTTAAACGTTAGTCCCTTTTCTTTAGAGGACATACTCATATTTTTCATATACTTTTTTTTGTTTTACTGCTATAGAAATGTTGCTCTTGCTCATGGAAATATTTTTCTCTTTTTGGTCAAAAAAGAAGAGTGGTATAAAAATAAGTTAATTTGTTATTTGAGGTGAAAGAGTGGATAAATATTAAATTTGTACAGTCCATAGTTTTGAATAGCTTAATTGTCAACTCATTTGTGTCTTATGTATTCTTGAGCTTGTTCATAGGCACTACATTAAAAGATACGTATTTTTTATTGTTTCATTATAAAATAAAAATACAGAAGAAAGGAAAACTAAAAGAAAAAGAGAAACTAAAGAAAAAAAGTGGTGACTTCTGGTGTTTTTTAGTGCAGTAAAATAATGCAACTTCAACCTTTTGCATTTTGAAACATTTCAGTCCATTACTATAATTACAAAATTATTCTAATTTTCAAAACCTGAAATTAAAGTTCCATTTTTCCAGTTTCAAACAAAATGACCAGAAGCAAGTAAAAATTAAACCAGATAAACTTTTCTCTTTAATTGAAACAGTCTCACCATCTTTGCTAATTGTATTTTCTTTACTGTCTATTCTTCTATTGTGGGAATTAGTGTGTTTTAGAAATTATATATTTTAAAATACTTGGTGTTTTAATAAGAGGTACAATGAAACCTCTGGTTGAAGAACTGAATGAGGTTGTGTTGTTCCTCCCAATAGTTGATTCCATCATGGTGCTCATACTTTATGGTGTCATAATTTATGTTTAAATGCAACATAATGTCTTTAAAATAAACCTCTAAACCCTAAATAAATAAAATAAATAAAACTCTAAACTGTATTTAGAGAAATTAAGCATATTTTACATACTGAAAATAAGGAAGATTATACACACTTCTCATTTTATCACATTTGTATTGACCTTCAGTGATAATTCTTTCAAAGTTTTTTTTTAAATAAACTAGGACAACAATTGTATATATATTTGTAAGATGAATTCAGGATGGCTCGTGGTGGCAATTAAAATAGTCTTTTTCACTGAAACCTCCAATTAGCTAAAATAAAACAGCTGTATAAGCTAGCTTTCCAAAGTTCAAAGCAAACTCTGTATAATTAGAAACAAGGAGTAAAATCATGCTAAATGATCTCTGATTATATTAGGCCAAAAGTACCAGGCACAAGGCCAAGATAATAGTATTCCCAAAGTGCAAACCTTAACTTTTCAACACCACTTGTTCATTACCATTCAGAACCTCTGTATACTGACTGAATTTTAATTCATTTAGCTCTGTCTAATCCATACTCATTGCAGGCAGTTATTTAAACTAAATAAACCAAATATTCTTACTCTCCCCCCTCCAAGATATACATTATGACTTAAACATGTCTTAAAATAGTCAGTGTTTGCACAGTAATATACTTACAGTTTCTGGAATCGTAAAGAAAACTAGGTTTTTATTAAATGACACCTTTAAAACTCAACAACTGAGAGATCTGTATTGGGAAAAAATATTTGCCATCATTTCCAGATGAAATATGGTATACTTGTATTTTGATCTTCTTTCTTCCAAAGTTAACATCTCCCATAACTAGGGGGATCTTTGCATTCTTTTCCCTTACGTCTCTTAGGTGACCATATTGCCCATATATGCATGTACCTTCTTTACGATTCCACCAATCATATTTCGCAATCTGGATTTTATTTAATTAATTAATTTCTATAGCTGACATCAAATAAATAAATCTGGGCTGCAAACAATCATAAAATAAATCTAGGTATCAATAAAGAAGAATATTCGTAGCTAGGTGTTGAAATGATGCTCTCTGAGCTTGATTGTTTTCTTGAAGACGTTTCATTACCGAAACTAACACTGATGATGTTACCTAGTTTGGATAATGAAACGTCTGCAAGAAAATAACCATGCTCAGAGAGCACCAAGGACCCAATCTAGGTATTCCTTGAGTTGTCTATTAGAAACATAGAAAAGAGGAGAAAATAGTCTAGTGATCTATCAAGTCTGACCATTGAGGTGTTTTTGGTTATTTACTTACTTATTTACTTA
>JAEANM010012705.1:0-14695 GCA_017656035.1 Myanophis thanlyinensis | reverse complement strand
AAACCACGGATGATCTCACCCAGCGGCTTCATATAGATGTTAAACAGCAGGGGAGAGAGAACCGACCCCTGAGGCACTCCACATACTAGGGACCTCGAGGTCGACCTCTGCCCCCCCGCAAATGAAGGACTTTTTTACCATTTCAGAGATTCCCCGCAAATGAAGGAATTTTTTACCATTTCAGAGATTCCCAAAATCCAGACTCATTTTCATTAGTGCCATCACTAAGTAAATCTTCATTTAGCATATCTGGCTTCTTTTGAACCTACAAAGACAGAATACAAAGGAGAATATAATGTGCTGAGAATTGAACTGTTGGGTTCTTAGTGATCTATGAGCTTCTTTTTCTTCTTGCAGAAACATCTGTTAATGGAATGTCATTAAAAAACTAAAAGAAAATTAAACTCAGAGAACACAAAGAACCTGACAAAGAGAAAATAGTAAATTAGCTTAAGTATATTTATACAAAACTGCAAAGTGTTTTTTAAAACATTGTTAATACTGTTTTTTTCAACTAAATTACAAATTATACCAGTATATAAAAATATTTTTTGAAATATATAAGGAAAATCTTGTTGAAAATAGTACTTTACCATCTTTTTCAAACTCACCTTCACTTTAATAATTTTGCTTTTAAAATTGTTGATAACAACGACAACATCACTGGCATCTGGAGGAGAATCTGTCTCATCATGACTAAAAATTAATTACATTTAAAATATTAGCTTTGTAATCACTATTTTGTTGCCACTTTTCTCTGCTTTGTCAAAATCTGTCTCACAGCTGGTTTTACTTCAAATAGTTTATGTTTCCCAAATTCTATTTCAGAATCATATTAATCCAATGATGGACAAGTACTTTCACATAAATTTCATGTATGAAACAATAAAACCCGACTATTGAGGAATGTAAAAATTTTAAAGTTCAAATGAACTTGCTCAAAATATTTCAAAATTCTGAGAAAGAAATATTCTTATTTTGAATTTAGAATAGTTGTTTAAAGCTTGAAATTAAGCTTTAAACCTCAGGGTTATTTTAGCCTCAGAACATTTCTGGAATAGTTGGGACATCACAACACTTGTAGTTAAGTGTGAAACAGCTGTTCTACTCTGAAAGGAGGGGGGCATTTTAAGTTTAGAAGTTTTCAAATTCAAAACTGTCCAGTGATTTAATTAGGGAAGTGAAATGAAGCCAACCTGACTCTTGAATTGTTTGAAGTGCCAATTCATAAGACCACCCAGATTCTTGTAATGCAGTGCCAATTCTTTGAAACTGGAAATCAGCCTAGCTCTCTCTTTACTGGATTTTTAAAAAACTCTTGAAGACTGAACTGTTTCCAAGATCCTTTCCCTGATTTGTTATAGTGCCATTGTGGTGGGGGTTTTTTTAAGTGGATGTTTTATGGTGGGGTTTTTCTATCTAGAAAAGCTATATAATTTTTTTTGTTAATTCTTGCTAACAAGACTTATTTTTATTGTGGTAGCATAGAAATACTGTATATTAAATCAATAACCCAATGTCATCTTGATGGAATTACAATATCCTACAGAGCTTAGAAACAAACACACAAGAACCACGATTTTTACCAACCTACCTGTAAATTTTGTAAATATCATCAGACCGTCCCTTTCGGAGCCTCAGAAACCAGGCACCAGGGTTGGCTTTTAACTGAAAGTATCCCTAAAAAAGAGAAAGGGAAAGGGAAAAGAAACACTCTAGTTGACCTCAGGCAATTTAGTAAGTACCAAACTTCCCATTATGATGCCTAATTCAGCTGAATTTCGCTTGGCAAGCTGTGCGTGCACATGTGCGCTTTCGAGTCACTTTTTGATTCCTGAATACTAGTTCCTGCAGTTTTTTTGGCAAGATTCTTCTGAAGTGGTTTGCCATTGCTTTCTTCCTAGGGCTGAGAATGACTGGCTCGCAGTCAGCCAGCTGGCTTTGTGTTTAATGTTGCCTGGTTTCTAGCCTGGTACCTTAACCACCGCACTAACCTTGGCAAGTTACATATCTTTAATTATTCATTACATAGAAAATATTATGTCCTTAATACAAATGGATACCAGCCTCCAATGTCTAAAATATCCTATTATAAGCTTTAATTAGATATTAGATATACATATTGTTTAGTATGTATGTAACATAACATATTGTTTGATACCCAATAATGAAGCTATTAATGATGATACCTAATCTGAAACTGACACAAGAAAAAAATATTAGAAAAGAATTACAAAGTTTTCATAAAATCTCAAGGATCATACAAAGAATTACAGGATTTACAAATAGTACCCTATTAACAAATAGTGTACTATTTACACTATTTACAAACAGTACCCTATTACCCAGTTGGGAATGGAGCTGTCTAGATTCTTAGAACTACAGTATACATGTGAAAATTGCATTTGAAAAACATTTTGACATCCCTAAAAGTTGAAGTTTAAGACCCTAGAACTGTACCAGCTTTGTATTTTTTTCTCTAATTTTTTTCAAATTTTAAAAAATATAATAACAAAACATATTTTAATCAGGATTGAGAACATATGCATATTTATAGCTCATTTTTTTCTTATACTAATAAATCTACGAGAATGAAATCTCTTTATGCTGGATTAAAATTATAATTTGGTACTCTTGATAAGATGCAATACAACCAATTGTATTTTTATTATTTATATTTTTATTTATATTTTTATTTATATATTGATATTTCAGTCATTTCAGAAATAAAAAAAGATGGTGAGCTGTAAATATTTTTAAGAATTACCATATTTTTCAGACTATAAGATGCACTCTCCTGCCCCACCCCCAAAAAAGTGGGTGGAAATGTCTGTGCATCTTATAGAGCAAATACGAGCCTGTTTTTGGCCTCCCGAACTCTCTGTGCGTCCCGTTTTTGCCCTCCCCAGCATCCATAAGTACACTGCAGGCCAAAAATGGGCCCATTTTTGGCCTGCAAAGTGCTTATGGACACCGGGGAGGACGAAAATGGGCCCATTTTTGGCTGCAGAATGCTTCTGGATGCAGGGGAGGGCAAAAATGGGACCGCAGAGGTCAAAACCTATTTTTTTTTCTTTGTTTTCCTCTTCTACTAGATGTGTCTTATGGCCCAGTGCATTTTATAGTCCAAAAAATGTGGTGATACCAAATGCATATACCAACAAGATACCTATCAGCTGTTAGACTCAATCATGAATCCTAACATACTTATAGATGATGATGTTATCCATTCACTTGTGTGACACTTGGCAATTCTACAGGCCAGGTGTATTCACATCTTCCAATCTTGCACTACTTCTCTGAGTTTTTCTATGCTCTGGCTGGGTGCATGCTTTGATGGTGTCCAACCATCATGTTCTTCGGCAGCCAGGTTTCCTTTTACTGCTAATTATTCCAAACCCAATTGCTTTCTCCAGGGAATTTATATCTACTTATTCAAATATGAATTCTGTCATTCCCAAGATCTCAAGAGAGTATCAGTTATTCTCACCCAGACTCTTTAAAAAAAAGGATGCTAAAATGCTGTGAGAGATTCTAGCTAGGTAATTTACTATTTTATTATTGGGTTATTTTTCCCTATATTATGACTGCATGGTGCTTTTTAAAAAAAATCAATTTCAAAAAAATCTTAAATTATTTATAATGCTTAATGTTTAACTCAACCAAGCATCTAGTTTATGTTTCTGGCTAAGCAAAATCCACAATAAAAACTTTTTTTCTGAAAGTCAAGAGGCAATGGGATTTTTTTCCCCCTCTTTACATGATTACTTGCCTAGGAATAAGAAAAAAAGAAATGGCATATCTGGCATATCTTACCATACAAGATATAAAACAGAATATTGGATGTTCTGAATATTGGATTCCAGAAAGTGCCTTGCTTGCTGTCTGACATATGTGTAGCCAATTAAACATTTACAAATCTATTTCATGTCACATTCTATTTATCTTCAGTAAGATGGTCAGTCACTTACTAAATTGGCCATGACAATGGTGTCAACAACAACAGGGTTTGTTGATGTTCCAAGAGTGAACTGAAGACCTCTGGGAGGCTGCCCTGTAGTGATATCATAGCAGTGCCCTTCCAAAAGGAGGTGTTCTAATTCGTACTCGGCTGCCACTACACTCTCCACCTGTGTAGAAAGAAATAACCACTAGTTTAGCATACAAAGTTTAAATGATTAAAAACAATGATCTGCATCCAGAAGCTACAGCTGAAATAGGAAAAGTAAAATAAATAAGTATCTTACAATTTTAGATAATGCAGGCTTGATATCTACAGCTAAGTAGGTCATTCTTCTGTTAGTTTTATATTAAATTTGTATAAATATATACCCCAAATACTCACAACACAGCATTGCAAGGAAATGTCTAGCACTAAAAGAGATACAGGTATTTTTTCTTTATTTTGATCTATTTTGGATGACACCCAGCTCACCTGGAGGCAACTCTAACATAACACATGCTATGTTCTGTTGTAATATTAATACAGCTTTTTTTATTCTAGATTTTGCAACCAGCCTTATACAACTATATTGTTGTGGCCCAACAGCAGCCGGCTGAGCTGTTGGTGGAACCTGACAGCGATGAACACTATGGGACTGCCCTGGAGGCTGAGGAAAACTCTGGGTTGTTCAGAGTCAGAGCAGGGACTAGAGAGGCCTGTTGGCCACCAGGTGGCATCTGAGTCAGGGAGCAGTGAGGAAGAACAGAGGGAAGCTGTCCCTGACATGCGTATGCATAGGGCTGCGAGGCGGAGAGAGCATTTTTGGAAGCGGAGAAGAAAATAAAGGGTTAATGATTAGCCCCTCCCAGAGAGCTTATAGATGGGGCGTTGGGAGGGGAATATTACAGGAAGCAACAGTTTTACGTCAAGAATTAGTGAGTTGATATCATGCTCTGTTTTAATTGAGATAGCATTCTGGGCTCTCAGCCATGGGGTTGCTTATCTCATTAGTTGTGGCATATAGCCAAGTATGCCTTCGGGTGTTTGAAGACCGGGAACAGAACAGATATATTCTTCAGAGGTACTGGAGTTTACAATATCCCAAACTCCTAGCAAACGGGATTAATAATTATGCCAGGTAAACAATTTTGGAACTTGCAATGCCAGTTCATTTGGGGAATACAAAGTTGGAATAATTGTTCTGGAAAATGCTTCAAGAGACTCTACCTACACAGGTAGTCTTTGCTGAATGACCAGTCACAAGGTGCTTGAAAACTGGCTCACAATTGTGATGGTTGCAGCACTCTGCAATC
This sequence comes from Myanophis thanlyinensis, assembly GCA_017656035.1. Classification (NCBI taxonomy): domain Eukaryota; kingdom Metazoa; phylum Chordata; class Lepidosauria; order Squamata; family Homalopsidae; genus Myanophis; species Myanophis thanlyinensis. Next base: position 9,439 of record JAEANM010012705.1, on the reverse strand, counting down.
ATGTGATTCCATTTGCTGCCTTCATTGTAGGCTTCCAACAAGGAAAGTCAATGGGAAACTGGCAGGAGGTCATAAATGGAGATCATGTGACAGCGAGATGCTGCAACCATGCAGGATTTGTCTAACAGTTGTGCCAGCCACAATTGCTATCATAAATTGGCACACTGACAATATCAATTTTACAATCGATTTGCTTAACAATGGAGTTGCTGTCCCAATTACCATTGTTAAGTGTATTTAACAATTAGCATTCACAGTTTGCCAGGTTCACTTTTCTTCTATTTAACAACACAGCATTAAAAAAAAAACAAGTTTATTGAAAAATCTATTCTGTAATAGAGAAATCAAACTGCTTGAAACAAAAATCAGCATATATTATTGGAAGATAAAAGCAAATAAATTATATGCATCTTATCCTCAAATTATCATACTGGTTAATGCAGTGCAGATTTTAATCTTAGATTAGTTGACTAAAAGGTTTTAGCTGCAAGCTTTCTTTTCCAAATGGAATACTTTTATCCTTCTCTAAAATTTGAATACATATTAATAGATTTACCTCTTCCAAATAAATGTTGTCTAGATCATATGATGCTCTTACTGACTCCACCATCCAGCTCTCTGGAGTATTTAGATTCAGAGTAAATAACGGTGATTGAGGCATATCCAGGAATTTGGCAACTGGACCAGGAATAAGGTGTTTTTCCGCTGTAAAGGTAATTTCTGGCTCCAGAACATAGCGATAAAAGCTAAGAGGTAAAGATGACAAACACTTAAATGTTAAACATTTGCTCTCTTGCTGGTTGCTTGCAGACATTCATTACCAACTAGATAACTCTTTATCCTACAAGGGGATAGGATTTGCTCTCTGTTTATATACAGTAGTTGTTAGTGTTGGTGGAAGTAAGGAATTGTGTACTCCTTGGTAGTTCTTTCATGGACTGTTATTTATTGCTTGATTCTCTGATGTTAACTCTGGTGTTAGGAATAATATCAAACAAACTATTCAGCAGTGAAAGAGTGAAAACAAAAATAAAATTAATAAACTTAAATAATAAAAATAAAATTAATAACTAGTTGCAGCCTGCAGTTTTCCAATATTAGCATTAAAAGCACAGTAATCATAACATTTTATCTGCATTACTATATCCTGTTACATTTGACCTAGCTTATTATTCCTCACCTTTTCAGAGGCATGTCGGAGAGTTTGGATTGACAGTTCATAAAAACTCTGAGGTTCATATTTATGAGTTTGTTCAATACCTAAATCGAGGGGAAAGGAACATAAATCTAAATGTAATTAAAGTCCACATTTCTTGCCATTTCTTCCTCTTCTCATATCCCTAATGTTCTGTCTACTAGCTCATTAACATTGAAATGCACTCATCTTTTGCTATAGGGGAATCACTGTAAACTTATTAGTCTGAATGATATTACACATATAGCTAACATAAGAAAACTTAAAAGCTAGTTACTTGATAAATCAAAGTTCTGTTTAACAGATGAACATGTTTTTAAGCTCACACAGCTGCTTCATAAACTACCTGTTTCACATGTGTGCATACTCAGACTCTCCTCTTTGTTTCCCCTGCCTCTCAGTTAAGTGAAGCAGATGTGCAGAAAAGAATAGTCTCCGGCTTAAAACACAGAGAGTTGAATCTGGACAAAGGTACATCTGTTTTAATTTTTTTTATTCGACATGTATCATATGCACCCTTGCATTTAATAAAGTTTTTCTTCCAAGATTTGCACAGATTGTGAAATATGTATTCACTGTGGCAACCCCTAACGGGAACAGCCAGAAGGATGAGAATGAAGAGGAGGAGGAAGAGGAGAAGGAGAAGAATTTCAGTGTTTTCCATATTAGCACATGCTTTTAAATTTAATATCTTAAGTTTAAAACTTTATAAGCATGTTCTTAAGAGTTATCATTACTCCCAAAAAGACAAGATAATAGTATATTTTGAAAATGTTTCAACAAGTGCCAGCATACAGATTCTTCCGACCACAATTGAGCCCAAAATTTATGTTGCCAAGTGAAATTTGCTAAGTGAGTTTTACTCTCTTTTATAACTTTCCTGGCCACATTTGTTAAGTGAATCACTGCAGTTGTTAAATTAGTAACACAGTTATTAAGTGAACCTGGTTTCCCCATGGACTTTGCTTGACAGAAGGTTGCAAAAGGGGATCATATGACCCCAGGACACTGCAACCGCCATAAATATGAGTCGGTTGTGAAGCATCTGAATGTAAATCACAGTGACAGGGGAATGCTACACTGGTCATAAGTGTGAAAAATGGACAAAAGTCATTTTTTCAGTGCTGTTGTAACTTAGAATGGTCACTAAGCAAACTGTTGTAAATAGGAGTACCTGTATTTTGCATGTTAAGGATGAATTATTTCACAACAGGTTTCACACACTGCTTGTAAAATGAGAAGCTTATTTCCTCTAAATAAATTATAAATTATAATTATAAATAAATTCATACCATAAGCAACGGAGCAAGTCTTTGTGCCTCTCTAGTGGCAGGATCCACAATAGCCACAACATCAAAATATATTTCTCCCTCTTTTGGTTGCAACTTAATTGCACTAGAAAAAAAAGAAGAAAGAAACTACATCTAGTATGTGCCATCTTGATTTTTGTAATAAGTCTATGACAGAAATATCAGCAAAGATCTAAAACATTTATGAATCCCGTTTTTAGAATAGTTAAAGAGTCAACTCATGTGTACATATAATCCGTTACTATTTTATCTTTTAAATGCTTCCTTAACACTGTTTGAAGAAAACAGGCATGGAAAGTATAATGAATGAAATATTTTCAGGGTTATTTATATTTTACAGAACCTGAATGCATATTATTCTTGGCAGACGGACAAGATTAATTAAGAACCACTCTTGCAGATTATTTTTACCTGTATTTGTCCTCAAAAAATTGGTATTCAATCCTTGCCTCTCCCTTTGGTTGGGCAGACAGAAGAGCATCCACCTTCATGACAAGGTCACTTGCACTGAAGAAAGAGAAAAAGACCATCCTGCCAATGTTTTCTTCCAATGTTATTATCCTTAAAAAGGTCACTTGATGAGATGTAACAACAACAAAAAACAAATCGTAGTGCTGCTTTTGCAAATGATAAAATAGACTATACATGAAATCCAGCGGTGGTAAATGCAAGCCAACTGGCTGTTTCTCTTTGCTTGTTTACAAGCTATATCTATTTCATTTCCCTTGCTCTGAGGATTGGCTTGGGAGGAGCACACAGGGATACTGAAGAATGGAAGGACCAGAAGAAGGATGAAGCCACAATCTACTGTTCCATTAGAATGCAAAAGAAACACCAACTTAACGCAAGCTACAAGGCAAAAGGAGAATAAGAGATGAGACTCATAAAGGAGAATATTTGTAGCTCAGGGTTGACATGAGGGGTCCTTGGTGCTCTCTGAGCTTGTTTGTTTTCTTGCAGATGTTTCATTATCCAAACTAGGTAGCATCCAGACTAGCATTGACAAACCACCGTGTTTCCCTGAAAATATGACCTACCCTGAAAGTAAGTCCTAGCTTGATATTTTATTTTATTTTTACATGTGCGCCCAATATAAACCCTACCCTCAAAATAAGCACTAATTAAGACCCTGCCCATTGCAGATGCACAGGTAAAAATTAAGCTAGGGTGGTGATGTGGGGGTGGAGCTGCTCTACTACATATCTTTGGGCAGCTACAGCCAGGCCTCGCACACCCCAACACCTGCCTTGCTGGCCCATTTCTTCTGCGGCTGGCAAGACTTTCTTGAAGGCCTCTGAAGCCATTAAATGTTATCCAGCTACAGAGGCCTTCAGGAAAGCCTTGCCAGCCACAGAATAAGTTCCTGAAGACTCTGACAGAGAAAAAGGGGGCCAGGGGTGACACACGTAACTGCGATGACTCAGTGGATGGCATCCTTCCCCCCACCCAAAAACAAAAACAAAAAACCTGGTGCCTTTTTTGGTGGCAACTGGCATGTCTTTATGACAATTATACTGTTCTGGAGTCAAGTGATCATCATTTTAAATCCACCAACCTAGGAAAGTCAATGGGGAAGCCAGATTCAATTAACAATTGCATGATTCACTTAAGAATTGCAGTGATTTGCTTAGCAATTGTGGCAAAAAAAGGTTGTAAAATGGGGCAAAACTCATTGAACAACAGTCTTGCTTAGCAAGAGAAATCTGGGGCTCAAGCGTGGTCATAAGTCAAGGACTACCTGCAGCATGTTTTATACTATCTGCTCATGTACTACTATTATAAAATAAAGTTTAAATATTTTCAGTCAAGTGTTCTTCCAAATACTATGAATGGGAGACAAACTATAATACCTCCTACCACATTAAAGATATTGTGTTACCAGGAAAAATGTAAATAAAAGTAACAGAATCAATATAAATTAAAATCTTACAACACAATCTCTCTACATTTAAAATCACCTGAGTTTTAAAGGAATGTTTGTATTGGTAAAATAAACTTGGAATATACTATGCTATTACTGCCCAATATGCCCTGGTTTTGCCAAAGACCTTATTCTGTTTTTAATACACAACTAACAGTCCTATTATGTGGAAAGTGGCATGACAAAGGAAGACTCTCTTATGTATTCCATAAATACTGAAACCACCAACAAAGCTCAGTGAAGAATTCCACTTCCTTTCTACAACCTACTCAATTTTTACTTACAGATCTTCTTCCACTCCTAACTGCTGTACATGAGATTTTATTTTTTGCCCAGATGTCTTTATAATAATATTTTCTAGCAAGTGGAAGTCATCCTGGTTAAAAAGCTCCCCAGCTTCCAGTGGACCAATAATCTGAAATGAAGTTGAAATGGTATGATCATGATCACTGCAAAATAATCTGAACCAGACATATCCTGCAACATGCACAATATCTTAACATGCATTACCATTGGGAATACAGCACATACAATAACTTTATAATTTTTTTAAACAGTAAAAAATGGCAATATTTCATTTAGATCAGTATCAGTACTATCCTGCCATACCAGGTGAGATTTTACATGAAACAGGACCATTCTGATTATGTCACCGAGATATAAGAATATTCTCTTTCAAGAAGTTTGTTCAGTTTCTCTTAGTATTAGACTCATTGACATTTGACGTACTAGTTTTTACTGCCTGCAGGAACAATGTGCTGCTTGATTATTTGATGCAATTGTTTTATTTTGGTTTTGTTGCTAGTGTTGCTAACTACCTCTTGGGAGTCTTTCACATAGTTATGAACAAACAAACATTTCTACACTGAATGTCCCAAAGATGCTTTTTCAAGAAGCAAGTGGACTTTCTGGTTGTTGTTGTTTTGAAGACATTTTGCTTCTTATCCAAGAAACTTCTTCAGCTTTGAAGCTCCAGTTGCCTTTTTACCAATAATGATGTGCAGTAAACATTCAGTGTAGAAGTCAGTGGAGATTCTCAGTCATCCAGATTATACACAATAACACAAAAAAGTTATGCAGGACAACATATTCTAAGATAAATGCTATTGTAAACCCATCATCCCAACAAGCTGGAGTTGAAACATATTAGCAGAAATTGTAACACCACATTTGCCTATAAAAATTGGTCTGATTATTTCACTTATGCAGGGAGAAGCAGCAGATTGTTCCCCAATTTTTAGAGCACAGGAGAAGTAAAGTCAGAAGTGTTTTTTGGTGATAGTGCTGAATTTTTCGGAAAGCTTTGGGTTCCAATCTTGACCACCTTCTGAAAGATGTTGAAGACTTATTGTTCCAAATGACATTTGGTTTTGTAACACCACTTTGTTAAACTTTGTATGTTTATGTGTTTTAGATCTCTTGTTATTTATTTCTGTACTACTAACTGTAAATTGCCAAGAGATTGTTAGATTATGTGGGATAAAAATCTAATAAATACATGACTAAATAGTAACAGGTCATCAGAACTTCAGGTTCAGAGATAGACAATTTCACAATTGAAAATCTATAAATGTACACTGTAGCAAAGAATATACATAATAATTCGGTTTTAAGAAGCCTATTTCATCTTCTTTTTAGAGTCCCCATAGAAGGACTTAAAATTATGGTCAGGAGTTCGATTTGCATTAAAATAAATCCAAAATTAGCATTCTGTTGTGTAGAAGGGGAAAAAAGTACCACATTAGGACTGATGACATCTTCAGGCAAGTAAAGCCTTTCTCATTTTATAAATATAATTTACTCACCCTTCCGTTGCTAATCACCGCTCTCTGTCCTTTCTTCAGTTTAAGAACATCCCTGCAGTACACAGCATGTGAAAGAATAAAACCCACTTCAGGAGCTTTGAAGGCCACTTTAAATGTATTGATTTCCATACCCTAAAAAGGGGAGGGAAGGGAGAAATATTTCATTAAAAGACAATGTGATGCATCTTATGCTATCTGGTTACTTCGGAAGGAAACTGGAATTTAGAAAGAACGTTGCTGTGTTTTGCTATTATTCCTACTCTGTTTGTTTATTTTACAGTAAAAAAGCCATGTTCAACACTTACTCCAACAGCAAATTCTGTGATATCTGTTCCAGCCTCCAGCATCTTTGCATTCTCCTCTTTAAGTAATTTTGTGATAAAATTTTTGGCATTGTTTGATGTCTGTGTCTGCAAGGCTGCCCATATGGCCCTGGCAATGATTGTGTTTTCAGCTGCTGGGTCTTCACTGGGATTATTAATCACACCAATCCGGATAAAATTACTGGACTTCTACAGAAGAAAATGAAACGCAGATTTAAAATGTTATTTTACAGTTCTTAAGTGAAAGAAAGAAAGAGCTGTGACAAGCAGCAAGTCAGCTTTTTTTTTTTTTAACAGAGACCACAAGCCAGTTTGGTATAGTGATTAAAACACTGACCCCAAACCTAGAAAAACTGTGAATTCTAATCCCACTTTTGGAATGAAAATCAGATGGGTGATTTTGGCCAATTAAGCCTGGATTAGATTTCTACATCACTGCACATCAGAGAACATGTTTGTCTGACATTGTATAGGGGCAAATGTGCATTTATATTTCTACAAATGTTAACATTCTGGCTAGGAGGTGCTCAAAGGAAGTCAGATCAGCCAGTCAAACATAGGACACGCACCTGCACACCACACACAGTTGGAATTTAGGAGATATGTGTGTCGGCCCATCTGCAACCTAAGCATATCTACGCAACCTATGGATAACATCAACCTCTTCATAGCGTATGTGTCTGGCAACACCTATATGCAGTTATGGGCAAATCTAAATCAAATCTCACTAAGATTATTGTTGTAGGGAAAATAGGAGGAAGGAATATTAGGTATGTTCACTGCCTTGAGTTATTTATAAAAAAAATGGATAAAACCTAAAAACTAGTAAGAAGAAATGGATGGTTGAAAACAGATCTGAAAAATGGAGCCAATGACCATGGCAGAATGAAGAACTGGCATGATGAGAAGACCAGATGTTTGATAATTCAGCCAAGGAGAGCTTTTGAGACAACACACAGGGCAATCCCTGTTTGAAAATATAAAAGCTCAACAGTTTTTCTTATCTATCTTATCTGTCTTCAAAAATCAAACAAGTGGTAAAACTAAGTCTTCCCCCACTTCCAGTTCTTTGATGAAGATTATTAGCTGCTTACTTGGTGTTTGATAGCATCGTATAACAGTTGTCTTCCAGATGGTTTATCAAAATCTCCAACAATCCAAAATGTCACTGGCCTGACAAAAGTATCATCTGTGTAAGAAAAAGATAAAAGGAAGAAAGTTGAACATGATCCTGGCATAATGCATAATGCATACACTGGGCATGGGCAGTGCATAGAAAGCAATATCAAAATCATTGGGATATTAGTATTTATGAAGAATACTACTTATTTTAAATCAAGCCTATTTTTTAAAGAATGAAAAATAAGCATGTGTGTATATCTTATGAAGTTATTATTCTAATGAAATTATTACTACACCACTAATTTCAGAATATTTTAAAAATACAGAAAACCTGCAAGAAAGTTAAGAGATACATTAATATTTATACAAACACTATTCATTCAAATTGTTATTCAGAATTTCTTAAAAACAATATGCAATGATTTCTCATTCGCAATAAGTCCTAAGCCAGTAAGACTTAAAGACCACATTCCTTAAAAGATTAAAATTAGTAATATAAGTGAGAGAGAAAAAGAAACACTCAAGTTCATTACCATAAATTTCCTTGGAGGACATTCCTGACAAAAGTAAAACAGGAAAGAGTGGAAAAACATAAAATTAGTTTACAGAATTGACCTCATTAAATATCCAAGAGCCATTGTAGGGCATATAGGACCCATACAACAAACTCAAATGCAAATCAACTAAGAATGACTTTGTTTCCAGCAAAGGGAAAATAAAACTCCGTATCTCAAAGTTGTATCACATCTGATTTGAAATCAGGTTGACCCTTTTATATTTCCTTCTTTACAATTATCTACCAGATTCTTGTAAGCTCAAATTCCACCAGCACCAGCATCTGACATCTAAGGCCTGTTCTTTTTAGCTGCACTTCTGAACCCCTTTTACTAAAATTATTTTTCTCCATCAGGTGGAAGAAAAACAATAGCCTAAATTACCCTTTTCTCCCAAAGAAAACAAACAAAATTGCTGCCTTTCCTTTGCCAGAAATATTGGTAACAATTTGCAGGAATGTTTATCCCTGATGCTAAAAGAAGCTTCTTGCTTCACTTGTTCTTCTGTTAAACAGTTATTATCTAGCATGGAATCCGCAGCCCACCATACGAGAGGCTTTCAGAGGGATCATAACTAGCCACTATTGCCATATTTGATATTTAAAGTCTTTGAGAGGAACAAAAGAATACATGTCGTAGCTAGTTTCCTCCACCGATGTGACTAGAATTTCTGCAATGAAACCTAATCCAAAACTAGCCGATCAATTTTATGTTGGATGAGATTAGCTTTCCCTCCAAAAATAATGTCCCATCATGTCTAAAGAGGTGATGCCTTTAATTAAACTTGAATTATTCCTTCATAAATATAACTGAGAAGTTTATTGGCCTAAACCAATTTCTACCGCAGAAGTCAGACACAATTTTGGAGAAACAACCCCACCCATCTAAATCTCATCTATATTTTCAAGCGTCCATTAATAAAACTCATTCAAGGAGTAACAATGAGAGAATAAGAGAGAATAAGAGAAAGCTGAGGATACCCGTACACTTAAATGTTGTCTCCTAGACATTGGTTGAAATGTTTTTAATATAGTTGCTAGTTAAAAATCTGGATGTATATATACATTTAACTGAATTTCTTCACTTTTCCTCAAATGTTTAAGATGATGTAGGAAACAGAATTAAATCAGAAACATCTCAGATACAAATATCAATATAAACTATCAAATATTACAGGGTAGGGCAGGGCAGGGCAGGGCAGGGCAGGAA
>JAEANM010012704.1:2415-14695 GCA_017656035.1 Myanophis thanlyinensis | reverse complement strand
GAATAGAATAGAATAGAATAGAATAGAACTTTATTGTCACTTTAAATGTATACTAATCAGTATACATTAAAATGAAATTTCATTGCATTCAGCTCTCAAAGGATAACCATTGTGCATGTACCCACATACACACACATATATGACACAGAGAAACATCACAGTCTAGTTTAAATGTATACATATACAGTGGTACCTTGAGATACGAAATTAATCCGTTCCAGGGTGGCCTTCGTATCCTGAATTTTTCGTATGTCAAAGCAGCCCGTCCAGCTAAAATGTGGTTTTGGCTCCCTCCTCAGGCCGACAAGGATTGTGTTTTTCGTATCTTGGAATTCCTTCGTATCCTGAAGCAAAATAGTTTTCCAGAGACCCTTCATATCTTGGATTTTTCGTAACATGAAGCATTTGTATCTCGAGGTACCACTGTACATGGTGAAAAAAGAAAAGAAATCCTGTGATTTTACAAGATAGATGACATAAGGAACAAAGCTGTTACAGAATGTATGTAGTAGTCTGGCTATAGATACTTCAAAATGTTCTGCCAAAGGAGAGCAACAGAAACAGGCCATGAAGTGGGTGCGTGGGGTCTCTAATAATGCTTCAAGCTATAAGTACACAGCACTTATAAGCAGTATCCTGAATAACAGGAAAAGAGATTCCTATTATCTTTCAGCTGTCCTTATCACTCTGCATATGGACCTTCTATCTCAGGCACTGCTACCTGCAAACCAAACAGTGATATAGTTTGTTAAAATATTGTCAATTGTGCCTGTGTAAAAAGTAGCCAGGACAGAAGGAGAAAGATGTGCTGTCCTTATCCAACATAGGAAGTGCAAACAAGTTGCACGCTCCACTAAAGATAACATATAAAGAGGCAGTCAGATTGTTAGTTATTATCTACACCCACAGATACTTAATACTGTTGACCACCTCCACAGCTGCAGCTTTGATACAAAATGGAGTATGATTATGCCAGCTTTTTATAAAATCAACAATATTCTCCTTTGTTTTGTTAACATTCAAAACTGAATTATTTTTATTGAATCAGTCCACCAAAGCCTTCATCTCTTCCCTATAAGAATCTTCATTCTCATTTCGGATAAGACCTACCACTGTTGTGAAAAAGGTCACAAGTTTAATAACTCTCTCATTTAACAATTCATTTAACAACTCTCTCACATTTCATTCAGAGGTGAAATCCAGCAGGTTCTAGCAAGTTCACTAGAACTGGTAGTAAATTTTCTAAGCAGTTCGGAGAACTGGTTGTTAGAAGAAATCCTCTTTTGTTTTTTTCCAGAGTTACAAGGTTAATAATGTAAGGAAGGCAGGAAAAAAAACATTCTGGTGTTGTTTCTAGCCTAATCTTTATTGCCCTGCTTACAGAAACTGCCCATCCAATCACATGACCCCCTCCAGCCATGCCCACCAAGCCACGCCCACAGAACCTGTAGTAAAAAAAATTGAATTCCACCACTGCATTCATGGCTAGGGAAACCACTGATGAAACATTAACACAATGCAAAAACTGCCCCTGTGATATCATGATGTGAGCATGCAAGGGAGGAGCAACATTTGTTTCAAATATGAAGCTGCTTTTCTGCTCTGAAATAATACTGCTTTAGATTACATATCAGGCCATATCTTTTTTCTATAGTTCAAAATAAGCAAATGCTATTCTAGCTGATTTTAAAAACGTAACGTTAAATGAAGATGTCTACCAACAGTACAATATGTCTTGGCAGGCCTGTCTGATTGAAGCACTATTTTGAGAGCAGAAAGATTAACAAGAAAATTAATATATTGAAAGATTATAGGACACAAGATACTCCTAAAAAGGACATTGATTTTCATTTGTTCAATGAAAAATTAATTTTACAAGTTCATTTTTGTTACTACCACCTTGGGCATTAAGCATTGCATTAACCAAATTATGCTGTACATTAATTAGCTTTAAAAATGTGGAAAAAAATATAGAAGGGAGAAACTTGTAAAACTTGTGGCCTTTTACACTGCAGTCAAAACATCAAATGAGCTGCATCCTGATATAAAATTCATTGTGTGGATACAGTGTTGTAATTTGGTTCTGCATAATAATCTAAATCAACCTTTTCCAACATGGTGTCTACAATTTTCACAGCTATGCTTAATGGGAATCTTGGGAATTATATTGAAATACATTTTTTTTTAAAAAAAAATCAGCACATAAAATACTAATTGCTGACCCATTTATAACACTTGGGAAATGTATATGGATTTGTTCAGCATACTTGAAACTAAGCCTGCACAAAGTACAATGCCTTATTTGATGCTAACAATATCTTCATTGTAATATTCTTGGTGTTCATCAAGGTTGTTTGTTTGCTTGCAGATGTTTCATTACCAGACTAGGAAAGATCTTCAGTAAACTTGTGCCATTCATATATTTTGAAATCCAGATAATTTAGCACGTGAAGAGATTCAACAAACTCAAAAGTCCATACAAACCCACTTCATCTTCATCCCACAGACACTTGTCAATTGAGTGTATTCTACAGAAAAAGCCAGATTGGGTGACTAAAGAACCAAACAATGAGGAAGCTCAATTCACACGGAGACCAGTCATATGGCAGTCATATCTGTAAAACCTTCCTTCCTGCAGGACTTCACACTCAACACACACATGCAATATCCAACAACATTTAAGTGGTGTTGGCTTGGGACAGGACCAGCAGAATCCTGGAACATCAACACAGTTGAGATGGCCACATTCATATACAAAGGAACAAGGCTTTAATTGTGTTGTCATGATTGTCATCTTGACTTTTTTTTATTTTTCCACCAGAAGCTGTTGATATATCTTTTCTGATCCATTCACATTCAGACTCATGAACTTGGTTTCAGAGTTCTTAAATTCTAAAATACTTCTACAGCGTTCATTCCCTTCTTATCTCTTCTTAACCTTCCAGAAAGAGTCCACCATCCTATTGTTTCATTTTTTTTCCTCTGGTGCTGCTCACTTTTTCATCCTTGCCATGCTACTTTTTCTATCCAGTTTTCTTTCCTTCCATCCATCCAAAACTAATTTTAGATTCAAATCTCCAGAAATTAATTCCCTAAATTCTCTCTCTCTCATACACACACAAATGCATGCTGAATCCCTTTAATGTAACTGAATGTTTTTTCTGTAATGAAATGTGGGATATTAAATAAATGAATAACCTCCACCCTCAATTTAATTAATTTTGTCCTAATCATTTTATCCTAACGGATTAATTTTCAGGTGAAATCCATCAAACCAGTCTCCCTTCAGTTATCCTTGATAATAATTTAGTCTCTACTTCCAAACAAGAGTCATAATTTTCTTTCCTGCCCCAAATGACTTTTCAGTGAAGAATATAACAAAATCACAAAGTGTAATTTTGCATATTTAGGAATCCATAGAAGATTTGGAGGAGGGGGAGGACAAATGAATTGAGCACCATGGTCTCATTGACAAACAGTATGATTTATATACATTCATCAAATGTCGTGATGTATCTGACTCATTAGAAAGCCATATTATTTGCACAATGACATAATACACTGATGTCATGCAGCTGACCCTAGGACAGTTTACTGTTCAATCTAAAGCCACCTGCAGTTATTCCAAATAACTTCTTGAGCTCTACCATAAATTACCCATAAAGGACAATAAAGTCTGGCACAGTTAATAGAAACCTATTGTGGATTATCTAGATGAATTTCATATAGCTTACTCCAGGGTGCCTTTTGTTCTTAGTCTGCTTAAAGATGGGGCTGCCAATTCATTATTGTAATCTTCTGGGTCGTTTGTGTTTTGATCTAATGGAAAAGTGATCAAAACACAAACAATCCAGAAGATTACAATGCAGGACCAAGGACACCACAACAAAAGAACTCGCAAGGCCATCACACAGCCCATTATACCAACATTAACTCTGTCAACTAATCAAGAGGCAACAGCGCAGCCAACCAGCCCAGCACACCATGCCCTCCCACCAGTATTTGTAGAGAGACAGCAGCTCCGGTCACACACTTCTTGCACTTGCACGAAGCAGAAGGCAGCAGCCTGAAGATGGCGAGTGGGACCTCGCCGAAACATTGCGAAGATATTCTCAAACTTACATGGGAAAAGACCCAAACAGACCTAGGCCTGCATATATATATATATATATAGCCACCTTTTGTGGTTATCGGTTCTTCAGTATATGACTTTAGATATGCTATTACAGGTATAGTGTAAACTTCTGTGTTTATTTTAATTTTAAATATTTTCTAAGGCGGGAAGAAAGAAATAACAGAAGATAACATTACAATGCAATACATTTTAACATTCAGTCATAGGTTACATAGAGCATTCAATTTAGCAACATACAGTATAAATATATTATTCAAATTTTATTAGTCACTTTTTTCCATAAGATCAATTTACCATAATTTTGCATACTAATTATTTAGTGAAAATCTAAAAAAAAAAAAAATCCAGGTTTGAGCAATTCTCAGATTTACAGCCAAGAGTAAGAATATAATAAGCCCCCTCTTTGTTCAGTTTAGAATCAGCTCCTCAAAAACTATGCTACAATCCTAATTCTCGGGTGCATTCTACTTTGTTTGCAATTTCTTTGAATGATAAGCAGAATTTGTTTCCCACAGAGGCAAGATAATTAAAGTCTTATTTGTTATACTCGTTTTCAGCTATTAGATTGGCTGAGACATCAACATCAATTCCGAAAGCAATGTGATTCCATTTAAAGATTTTCTTTTAACTTAGTCTTCTTTCTGATGTTCCACTCTGTCCATGTCAAATGGTTGTAGGGAGCAATCAGCTCATAGTTCTTTGGCAAATTAGTCTACATTTATTGAATTATTTTTGTAGTTTTGCACATTTTAGCCATCTGCCTATCAATTTTGTGTTGACCAATACTGGAGGCTTTTATCATAGCTAGGTCTCCTAATTTTCACTTGTGAGTGAGCAATTTCCACTGCTTGGCATAGATCAATAGGATTTTCTGGAGACAAACTGTACCTCTCTAAGTAAACATTATTTCCTTCACTTGTTCTTGTTTCATCTGTCCATAGCAATTTGATCTTGGATCAAAACTTCAGTCAATGTAACAAAGCTGCAAGACTTACATTTTAATTCAGGTGCTATAAATTCTTCAGCTGACTGTCTCTTTTTGTAGACATGAGCTGTAGACAATTTTTTCACCAGTTATTTTTTTCTCCCCACAACACATTGGGGCATGGGAGGAGGTTTTCAACTGTGACAAATATCAATTTCTTCAACTACACTGTGTCCAAAGATGCTTTAAATACACGGGAAACTATAAACTGCTGTCTCAAATTCAGAGCAGAATGGAACTGATTTCATGCCAAGCAGGTAAGCATCTTTTATAATAGCAATTATGGTATTTGTTTCTTGATTGTAGAAAAGTAAGCTTTCCCCTACCCCTCATCTTCTGCATTATTTGTCTTAGCTTGATTTACCATGAAAAAGGTTAAGATTATTTGTTACTTGTGATTGTCATTTCTAAAATAATTATTTAAGCAATCTAAATGTCAAATAAAAAATACTGCTATATGTCTTCCATCTCCTATTTCCTACTGTGCAAACTGGCTGCTCCAATTCCTAGTCAGCCACCAGTTGGCTGACAGTAAAAGAGACAAACAGACAGAAAGATATTTAGCATATAATGAGACCATGAGAAAGAGAAGTAAACATAATCACACAGTCCATGTAATTATATTATAAAACCTCTGTAGGGGTATAGCA
Organism: Myanophis thanlyinensis; assembly: GCA_017656035.1. Classification (NCBI taxonomy): domain Eukaryota; kingdom Metazoa; phylum Chordata; class Lepidosauria; order Squamata; family Homalopsidae; genus Myanophis; species Myanophis thanlyinensis. Next base: position 8,925 of record JAEANM010012704.1, on the reverse strand, counting down.
GTGACTTCATAATTGGATGTCCAGTTCAGCTAGCATTGCTTCATGGAGATCGTCTAGGGAACCAGAGATTGCCCACAAATGGGTTCAATAGTTTGTGTATTAGCATCACAGTTACAACAAGGAGGATCTTTCCAGTCCCTTTAATAAAAGGCAGAGACACATCTTCCAGTGTCACACCTAATTCTATTCATATAGCAAATTGGAGATGGGATACCCATGCATTTGCCACCTTCAGTGCAATAGACATCAAGCAATGTCTGTGGAATACCTATCCCTATCCACCAAATTGTTTCCTTCATGGAGCAGAATACACCTGGGATCCTACTTTCCATTTCTATTGTGCTATTGTTTATGCACATAAAAAAGGCAAGGCTGGGATAATTTAAGCTCCTTCTTCCTACAGATCATCTCCATGAGCTCTGGAAACTTTTGGGTCTGTTGATATATTAATTTAGATATAAAGATATTATAGATTGTTGAAACTAGTGCACATGTCTTTTGACTGACTTTTGACCCATTGTTGCCAGTGAAATGTTTTCACCTGTCCACCTTAACCTATACCCCAAGAAAGGGGTGGCCTTTACTTATTAGCATTGGCATTCAAAATTATCTCTGTAGAGGCATGCATCTAGATAATTCAAAACTTCATTACTCTTAATTTCTTTTTTATTCGGTTTCCAAATACAGACAAAACAATACCCAGGGAAAACAAATTACAAAGTATTGCTTCTGAGAAATTGTGTAATAGAATTGTAAAGAATAATATATGTTAATAAATAAAAATGGAAAACCACAAGAGGAAAGAAAATCAAGAAAGGACAAGGAAACACTGGAAAAAAAGATGCCGTGCCCCATGAGAGCACAGCCAGCATTGCTAATAATTGAAGATTAGGAATGCAATCTGTGCCACAGGGATTAATTTTTCTTTTGGATGACACAGAATAGAGATGAAGAAGAATGTTAAGATCACAAATATTTTGTTGAACAGGGATGAGCAAACAGCCAGGATGATGTTTGTAATTCATCACTCAGTCACCAAAACAAATACACCAGTTTTTAGTCTGATGGCTGTGACATGTGAACTGTTACCAGTGTTTTCATTTCAAATTTCAGTTTCATTTTTAACAATTAAAATATTTTTTATTGTTCTTTTATCATGCCAAAACCCATGGACTGAATTGGGCTACTATTAAAAAACATTGTCAGCAAAATCATATATTTGAAACATAAAGATGATCTGTTTGAAGCCTTCAGCTTTTAAGATCTTCTGACTTCTCCCTGGTTTCGTTATCTTCCATTATCTTTTAAAATGCAATATGCTTTTCAAAATTGTCTATGGAGATTCTCAGTCATCCAGGTCATAGTTGACCCAAATACACTTTTTCAGGAGGCAACTGGACTTTCTGGTTGGTTGGTTGATTTTTTCTTTTGAAGATGTTTCACTTCTTATCCAAGAAGCTTCTTCAGCTCAATCAAATTCACATCAAATTCACCTAGGAAGATTTTAACAGAAATAGTTAAACCTTCCTGGACTGTATAGTACACATTAAGGAAGACTGAAGTCTTAACATTGAAGTCTACAAAAATCCCACCCACACAGATCAATATTTACATTTTGATTTCCACCATCCACCGGAACACAAAATAGGAATCATCACAACTCTGGAGCTGAAATCCTGCCTACCAGCAAAGATGGGAAAGAAAAAGAACTAAAACACAAGGAAACCCTCAGAATGTGTGGCTATCCCAAGCGGCCTTTGTCAAATCTCAAAAAAAAAAAAAACCTATAGGAGCTCCTCAATAACAGACAACAAAGAGAACAATAAATGAAGCAACATTGTCATTCCATATATTGAAGAATATCAGAAAATTTGGTGGGGGGGTCTTCAGCCAACACAACATACGTGAACAAACCCAAGAATACACTAAGATATATGCTTAACCGCTCCAAGGATAAAACACCCAGACACAAACTGAGCAACATGGTATATGCAGTACGATGCAGTGGTTCATGTGTAGATCTGTATATTGGAAAAATAAAATAACCACTTCATAAATGCATGGCATAACACAGGAGAGCAAACCAATCAGGACTAGACTCAGCAGTCCATCTGCATTTAAAAGACAAAGGCCACTCTTTTGAAGACAGCAAAGTCCCCATTTTGGACAAAGAGGACTACCGGTTTGAAAGAAGGGTTAAAGAGGCCATCTATGTTAAAATTGAACAGCCCTCTCTCAATAGAGGGGGAGGGACATGGCATCAGCTATCTCCAATCTGTAACATAGACCTTTCAACAGTTCCAAGAAGGCTCCACAACCATTTGAATTACTCAGGTGACCCTCACGACACAGATAAACCTCCAGGTGGCCTTAACGACTTGTTAAAAGAATGCAAATGATCTGCTGTCTGCAAGGAATATAAATCCTTCCATTACCCACCATCCAGTCAGAGTTAGGAGCATTCCTCTCGGCAACCATCTTGAGAATTGGTGAAGTTGGATATACCGTAGCTATTGCCAAACAGGAAAGTTGAAATAACTTTTTTTTCTGATATAGAATGACTCGGTCCTAAGTATTCTCCCAAACCAGCATATAGATTGAGAATAATTACCCGTTAATACTGACTTTCTAAAATTAAGATCTGGTCCTAATATTAATATTTCATAAGCATGCAAAATGTTAGATTAATACTGACATCATCAGACAAGTATATTATCTTCACACAGCTATTAAGTGAATCACTGCAGTTATTAAGTTAGTAACACAGTTGTTAAGTGAATCTGGCTTCCCCATTGCCTTTGCTTGTCAAAAGGTTGCAAAAGAGGATCATATGATCCCAGGACACAGCAACTATCATGAATACAAGTCAGTTGCCAATCATCTGAATTTTGATCACATGACCATGGAGATGCTGCAACAGTCATAAGTGTGAACATCACCCTTTTCACTGATGTTGTAACTTTGACATTTACTAAATGAACTGTTGTATGTTGAGGACTATCTGTTTATTGACATTGCAAAAACACATCATCACTTCCATGCATGGATCCAAATACATTGAAGCTCATACTTTACTGGACAAAATGCACATCTTCATCTACTCTTTACTTACCACAGTCTTAATGTGATGGTGTGTTGGAACAAAAAACCATAACCCAACAGGAATTATAGAAGAATGAGTTGACTCATTTGTCTGGGCAAGAACATTTGCATTCTCTCATTTCCCTCAACAGGAACAAAAAAGGCTTCATTTCTTCTCAGTGATATTGATGAATTGCTAGATGAGATGGGCAACATTAATAATATGTACTGAACTTCAATTTTCCATGAACTTCAGATAGCAGGGATCATGCTGTGAATGAGCCCTGCAATAGATGGACATTTGCTACCAATACAATTTCCTCAGTTGTCAAAAGGGGCTATTTCATATAGAAACGACACTTAACACATTTCAAGAGAATTGGGCTGAGTCAATGAAGCATTTATATTTTTCTACATCTGGAAGAACAGGAAAATCAAAACTTGTGAATAAATGATGGCTTTTCTTCTGTAAGAGACTTCTTGGACACCATCTGAATATTTTTATCTAGAGCAATATGCTGGGCAAATACGGTAATAAATAGATAAGGCATGCATTTGCTTATTTGTTAATAAAGAAAAGGTGTTTGAAACAAGATTGTTTTTCAGCTGTATCATTTAAAACATTTTATTGGGCATAGAAGTCGGTATTGTGAATACAAATCAACCCAGGCCTTCTGCACAATAAACACAGGTGCTTGTTTAAAAAAAAAAATCACTTTTTTCCTTAGTCTGTCTTTCTGAAGCCATGCAGTGGCTTGATTTGATGAAGAATTAGAGATGGTGTTCTAAAACATAATAAAAAATGCAGAGCCTTTGTATTAATCATTAGACTGCATTCAAAAAAACAAGGAGGAAAGCATTTGTTTATAGCCCTTTTAATTAACATTATCTGTGGTACACAGCAAAATAATGTTAATCATGAAAAGCTAATGTGATATTTACTTTCAGATAGCATTAACACTTCTGAACTTGTTCGTCTCATAATTAATCTAATATGATTGGCAAATGTTATGAGATCCCATATAAAGCCCATTTGGTTTTATTTGGGTTATTTTAACAATGAGACTGCTTTGGCATCATCTTTTTAGTCTCTGAGTTGGAATGAACAACTAAGGAGGAACAGAGTAAATTATATTTATTTAGTTAATAAGCATAAATCCCTTGGTAAAAGCAATGGAGCAGTATATTGTGTACATAAAATTAAGCCTTCTGTATACAGACTTTGCAGTTCAGATGGATGAAATGGATGGAAACTAATCAAGGAGAGAAGCAATTTGGAATTAAGAAGAAACATTCTAACAGTGAGGACAATTAACTAGCGGAATGGTTTGTCTTCAGAAGTTGTAGGTGCTTCATCACTGGAAGTTTTTAAGAAAAGATTGGACAACCACCTGAAATAGGATATGGTCTCCTCAGTGATGTAATTGAACCAGCTTCACTACCGCTTTGCACGGACGCGCACCAACCACACTGCCACATGGCACTTTAAACTACAAAATTTCCATTCCAGAGGCTTCCCAGTTGATTTGGAAGGTTGTGGGAGCACGCAGAACAGCTGTTCTGAGTGACCCGGGTGAGTACAAAACTAAAAATTGGAAGGGAATATAAGCAAGAAAAGAGTAAGGATAGGTGGAAGGGCCCAAACATTGTCAGAAGCAGGTGGGTAGGGCCAAGCAGGGCCAAGTTTCGTCATCACTACTGGTACGGCAGAACTGGTGCGTACCAGCTGAATTTCACCACTGGGTCTCCTTCTTGAACAGAGGGTTGGACTAGAAGTCCTCCCAGGTATCTTCCAGGTCTATTCTGATTGATTGATTGATTGATGATTGATTATAGCTTATGTTTGATCCTGATCTTTCACACCTGATGATTAGCAACTATTGAGCAAGGTGCCACATACACTGTACCTGTGCATTTTGTTTTTCTTCCCTAAATGTAGAACCTTACTTTTTTCACCACTGAATTTCATTTTGTTAGATAGCACCCAATGTTCAAGTCTGTCAAGATCCCTCTATATGATAGTGATAAATTGGCACAAAACTCGCTTCTGCCAGTTTCCATCATTTGCATGCAATTGGCAGTCTAAGTGAGAGCAGATATGAACAACTTTATCCAATGGATGTTTTGAATAAACTCACAGCAGCTCTTCAGAGTTTCAAAGATGACCAAGTCATCACCCAAAACAGGGCACCAGGAAGCTATCAATGGACAAATAATGATGAGAAATAAGTAACCATCCTTATTGTTCCAAGATTCTCCTTAATGCAAGCTCTCACCTGTGCCTGGTTTGTCTTCTCTAGCAATAATTTATCTTTCACCAGTTCATTGATCAAGAATACCAGGGAGGCTTGCCAAGGCCCACCCATATACTGTAGATCATCCAAGGCTGCTGTTGCTTGCTCATTCAAAATATAACTAGTTTTCATTTAGTGACCACAATTGGGACTGGCAATTTAGTCATTCAGTAAAGCAGTCCCTAAATGAAATTTTGTGCTTACAATCTTACTTCAGCTTTTTTTTTTTACTATACAGACTCGCAAAGCTCTTAAATGTGAGGATTGGTCACAAAGTTAGTATTTTCATTACCATTGTAACTGTGAAAGGTTGTTAAACAAGGATTATCTGTAGTGACTGGACTATTTGTACTAATTAAGGTCTTAGTTTAACTGTGCACCAGAGGTTCAAGAAGTCCTCCAAGCTCCCTCTGGAATCCATGGATTCATTAGAAGCCTGGGCTACTTTTTGAATAATCCCCTCCTCTCTGTATTGAGGAGTAGATACAGTAAACTGTATACAAAAAGGAACAATCCAACCCTGCAAAGGACTAATACATCATTCTCAACTCCAAATCCCATTCTCACTGCCCCCAGACAAACCCTGATCTGAGGTGACTCCCACTGAGGTAGAGTAACATAGACATATCACTCTACTACTTGTGCCTGTTACTATCATAATATGCAGTTTTCTGAACACCAGTTAGTGGCACACTATTCCTCTTTATTTGAAATTGCTTTCATTGTACAGGGATTATTTTCCTACTTATTTTCTCATCAGGAAAACAAAATGACAGCTCCAGTCATGAATGGAACAAATAAAATAACTGTGTGCCCAGGTGCAACTGTAAAATGGAGGAATAATAAAATAACCTAATTCCCAGTCCCTAATTTTGATTTCCTGCATTTTTGAAAGCAAGTAGCACTTTCAAAATCTGATTTCGATTTATCTCAAGCATTCAGTTTCTGTGATCATCTCAAATAGCATACATATTGAAGAGTAAGGATGAAGTATATGTTTGCTGTAACTATAAAGTAAGTGGGGAAGATAAAAGGAGGAATATACATTCAATAAATTAATAAAAGCAGCAATAGTTTTCAGTTTCAAACCATTGAAGAAACAGACCATGGACTCATTTCTCTCTCTCTCTCTCTC
>JAEANM010012703.1:0-14695 GCA_017656035.1 Myanophis thanlyinensis | reverse complement strand
ATGCAGCAAGCTCCCCCCTCCCCCTGTTACTATGACAGCCGACATAAGATAAGACAGTTAGAAGCAAGAACATTATGGAAGTTTTTCAGTAGGAACTATATAGAGGTTCTATGGAGGCTGACAGGCGGTATATAAATTTAATAATAATAAATAAACTAAAAAATAAATAAAATTCCCTCCTGAAATCCCATCAACCTATATCCGGAACTACTAACCCCAAGATTGTTAGATTTCTCTTCTGACTTGCTTGTTTCTTCTTTATTGCAAGCAATTTTCAGTGAAGATTCTTCATGATAAGCTTCCAATCTTTCTATAAGTTCAACATTCTGAGAAGAAAAATTTACAATTGCAGCAATAGAAGGACATAAGAATTAATCTCAGGAGTTAAGTCCTTTCAAGAGATGATTACATTTATCTGGCAGTTCAGTAGTTTCAATAATTCTGAGTGATGCCGGACAGCTTTGCTGGCAAGATCAGAAGGAAAGAATCTACTAGTAATTTACAATGTCAAAGCCGATGGGGCTTTGCAGGCAGGAGGGAACTCACCTAGGTTTCACAGAAATAACTCTTCTATCACACCTAGTAGATGGATTCCCACATTAATTACAAGTGTATTATGTTGAACAAGCCTACCAGACTGGTTCAAATAAAGCCACAATGCTTTACAAACCACAATAACTTATATATTTTACATTGAGCACAAGAAGGTATACAAGTGCAATAAATAAAGCAATAATCATGCGCCAACATATCTAAACAATATTGCGTTGGGGAAAGTTGATATAAAAAACATAATGCAAAATAAAAGCATGGTTGTAATTGCTTTTGAATAAATAGACATGAAACAAAATAGATTTCCTTCATTCTTTTTTAATGAAATAGGTAATCACATAGGAGTTTGTAACTGTGCAAGTACAGATTCCCATCTAATAATCAAGAGTAATGTGAAAATAGAACAGAAATTTGGGACAATCTTCTCTTACCTTTCCTGAGGCACAAAGACCCAGCTTTTTACAATGCTGTTGTAACTGGGCCCTCTTTAGTGTTCTGTAGTCCACTGAGAAAGTTGCACTGAGTGGAAGACATGAAGACTCCTTGACTGGGGTGCATATTGGAAGAGCAGAAGTGCATTTTCTAATTTTACAGCCTTGGCGGGGCATTTTAGAAACTAAACAAGAAACAGAAGATAATGGAAGTCAAGAGTATGCAAAACCAACTTCCATTTTACTTCATGTACAAAAAAAAAAAAAGCCCTCTGAAGTTATTAGCAATTTCTATTTCCCCAACAAGTACATTGGATTATAGATTACATCAGTTTGAAGCCAATACATAAATATATTAGGAGGGCACCAATTTTAGGATGCTTGATTTACTGGATGAGCAAATGGATGTCAAATATACATTTCTTTTCTTGCTATTGTGGGAAGTCCCCTCTCAGAAGAATGAAATACTTTGAGGAATATTAAAAAAGCAAGATATATTTCCCCAAAAGGAAGAATGGAGAAACATGTTTTTAGAGGCAAGAAACAGCTTTATCAGTCTTTCTTAATAGCCCCTTATCCAGCTAGTAGATATTTTGTGTACATTAAGAAAGATTGAGCTAGCCTATCTACAAAACAAAAGACCTTCAGCTCCAAGGTGATGGGATTAAGGATATGATTCTTCAGGACATGATAGGATTAACCTGCTACCATTTAGCAGAAGACATAGAGCTCACTACATTGCACAATCTCCAAAGTGCATTTCAGACATTGCACAATCTCCCTACGAAAGTTATAAAAATCCATGTATTGATTAAACCAATTGGTCGGCTGACCCAGGATTGCTGTTGCTTCTGTTCATCATCTTTCCAATCAGCCTCCATATTTCCAGTGTCTTTCCCCCAGCTTGGAACTGAACCAGATAGATTTTCCTTCCAACACTATATTACCTTGCCCCACTGACAGGCCTGCCTCTTCCTTTCACATTAAGATTTAGCAGAAAGTATAAACCATTTCAAAAAGTTGAAAAAGGCAGGCAGAAGAAGACACAGATCTAATAGTAATCCACAATGATTTGTAGCTCCCAATTATTAAAGGAAATGTTAGAAAAACTCACAAAATCATTCCAGCTCACTGTGTTCAATTTTGAAAATGGGATTTTCAAACATTTCATGCCAAGGAATTTGTTAAAAAAAATCTAGAACTCTGGAGACAGAAAATTCTACATTCTAGCGATTCTTTTCTCCCTTTTAATCTCTTACAGAGGTGCAACAAGTTCTTATGGAATGAAAACTTTCTGTGGCACACATTTTGAAAGATCTTACTATAGATCAATATTTTTCCAACTTTGTCAAATTTAAGATGTGTGGATTTCTACTTCCAGAAGTCTTCAGTGGTGGGAAGTTCTGGGAGCTGAAGTTCATATATCTTAAAAGTTCTGGGGTTGAGAAACACTAGATTATACTATTATATTGAAATTAAGAAAACCTGATGTAATAGGAAGTGGATACACTCATTAAAAGGCTAGGAAATCTGTTTGGTCCTAATACTTAAAACCTGCATTTTGACTGAAAAATGTATTCTGTAATTTGTCTAAATTATATGATTACCTACTCATCTTGTTAGTATTTTTTGGGCTGGATATTTTGATTATTACATTATTGGGTTTTATCAGCATTGCTCTTTTATTCTTGCAGTGCTTCTCAGTAAATGGAGCACATTTACTGAGCAAGGTAACTTGGGAATGTATTTGCTTTTAAAAATGTAATTTTTTTAAATAAATACAATGACTAGATAGATTAAAAAAATTAAAATCTGTGTTTAGAAAAAACTTTTTCAACTGAAAGGGAACCCCCCCCCCCCAAGAATTAAGTATAAGTTGTTGCAGTATGCCAGAAAAAAAGAGGGTTTTTTTTGGGGTCTTCTGGGTTTAAAACTGTATTTTGAGTAAGCTGTTTGGTTCTGATAAAGGAATGGGTAACTTTAAAAAATAAGAGGTTACTGGATATAGAAGGTCATGAATTTGGTTGGCACACACCTACAGTATATCATAGAAGTGAGTACACCCCCTCACATTTTGTAAATATTTAAATATATCTTTTCATGTGACAACCATGAAGAAATGACACTTGGCTACTACAATGTAAAGTAGTGAGCACACAATTGTATAACAGTGTAAATGTGCTGTCCCCTCAAAATAATGCGTTAAACTGCTAGCAACAAAAGTTTTGAGGGGGCAGCACATTTACACTGTTATACAAGCTGGAGGCAGTGCTGGAAAATAATGATGGCCACACAAAATATTGCCACTTTAGGCCCCATTTGGACATTATCACTTAGGGGGGTACTCACTTTTGTTGCCAGCAGTTTAGACATTAATATCTATGTGTTGCGTTATTTTGAGGGGACAGCACATTTACACTGTTATACAAAATGTATATTCACTATTTTACATTGTAGCCAAATGTCATTTATTCAGGATTGTCACATGAAAAGATATATTTACAAAATATGAGGGGATGTATTCACTTCTGTGCTATATTGTATCTATGGTAAAGTTAAAATAATTATGGATTTCAAGAGTCACACTACTATTTATAGAGCTTGGAATAAATACAAAGAAAAGGGTTCCCTCCACTTTTTGGATGTTACCTAAGAAGCCTCTTTAGAAAGGAAATGATAGTGAGCTCCAAGTGGTAGATACAGTGAAATAATATCCTTTGTTTAAGGTGAATCTATTATCAAATCAAAGGAAGATATGGACCTTGAAGTTTGTACTTATCAGTGGTTTACCAATCTACAGTTGAAACAAATGTTTATTCCAGATTTTTTTTCAAAAATGTGGTCTGAAATTGCTAAAATGAATTTGAATCAATACTCTGTACTCACGATAAGCATCTAACAGCTAAGGTTTATAAAATGCTGTTACAGTTAAACTTAGAAAGTGAATATGTTAAACATTGCATGATTCAATGGGCAAGAAATTATGTTTTTAAATCAATAATCAGTACTCATGATGAAAATCTTACAGCTAAGGTTTATGATTTTTTTTAGTTAAATTTACAAAGTGAAAATGTTAAATATGGCAAGATTCAATGGACAAGAAATTGTTATAACGTTAGAGCAATAGGAAAATATGTAAATTAAAAGGACTGAAATTTATGCTGAATTATAAACTTAATGAAAACTTTTATAAAGTGATGTATCAGTGGTGTTTAATGTGTTATCAAAAATGTAAGTGTTGAATGTTTATTAGAAATGTTAAGTACTTTTTATCATACATGGTGGACATATTGGGAATAAATTAATAGTTTAATCAGAAGATTTAAAAAAAGGACTTATAATAGAAACTGAAAACTTTTCTTCTAGGATTATTAGAGAAAGAATTGGGAAAAAAATTGAAGTTTGTTGCTATATCAAGAATTCTACATGCAGAGAAAAGGAAAAGTGAAAAAAATAGCAGAGGATGAAGCTGATTGCACTAATTAGGGTTAAGAATATAAATAGTTTCATAGTTACTTGGAAACTGCTTCTGAGCTTCCTGCATGAAAGAGAAAAAAAAAGAAAATTATAGTTTTGGGTTTTGACGATTAAGTGGGTTACTATTATAAAAATGGCTAGTAGTTACTATTTGATAAAAATAAGAAGTTTGTACTATAGCTTTATTGTGTACTTTGTATACCTTTACTGCACTGAAAACTCCTCAAAAGCTATTGGTTTTTTTTTCTTTTCCCTCTTTCCTCACTTTATCTCCTCTGTCCCCTTTCTTTTCCCCTTTTTCCCTTGTCTTTATTTTCCTATTTTGTACAGGAAGCCCTCATTTTATAACAATTCATTTAGTGACCAAAGTTACAACACAGAAAAAAGTGGCATGGCCATTTTTCACACTTACGATCTTTATGGCATCTCCATGATCACAAGATCAAAATTCAGATGCTTGGCAACTGACTCATATTTATGACAGTTGCAGTGTCCTAAAGTCATGTGATCTCCTTTTGCCACCTTTTGACAAGCAAAGTCAATGGGGAAGCCAGATTCACTTGACAACCATGTTACTAACTTATGAACTACAAATATTCACTTAACAACTGTGGCAAGAAAGATCATAAAATGGGACAAAATTCACTCACAACAGAAATTGTGGGCTCAATTGTATCGTAAATTGAGGATTATCTGTATTAAGAAAAAAACTTTTAATAAAAATATATTCTAAAAAAACCTAACACAATCACTGCCAAAAGGGAGAGAAGTGAAGGGGAAAATAGAAACCTATAACTTATATGGCATCCTACTCTGCATAATGTTTTATTTTTTCTAAAGTGGCAATATTGTTTTGCCATATTCAATTGCTAAGAAAATAGAACTTTTTGTTTTTCCAGAGAAGCACAAATTTCCAAGTATGATTTGTTTTTTTTTCCTCCCTCTCCATTTTGTTCTCCCTCCCCCGCGAACTTTGAAAGAAAAATTAACTAACAGCCAGATTCAAATTTTATCCCAGAATGCAATGCCACTTTTTCAGGAAGTAGGAAAGAGATGATGATTATTGTTAATTTTATCCATTCAGCTTGTAGAGGAAAAACAAAAATATAATCAGATAATAAATTATAAGACTGAGATACTACCACCATCTTATAACCGATCCAATAAAGAAAAAAGGTTGTAATTTCAGAATTATAAAAAAGTGGTCAAATTCATTAAAATAGGTAGTTCCGCACCCAAAAAAGAACCAAAAAAGATCCTGGCAAGAAAGAACATACAATAGTAATTTTGAAGAACAGAAACATAACAAAGTAGGACTACCTAGAAAGCACATTCCTTGAGTTTCCCTAGAATAAGAAAGAGAGGTAAAGGAGGAGGGCTAAACATTTCCATCTACCTTTTTTTCTAGAACTCCCGAGACTCCACTCTAGTCGAATCAAACCCTAACCTCTTTTCCACAGAAAGCAGATTTTCTAACTCTCTTATCAAGCTACTGGGGTGTTTGTGCGCCTGCGCGAGTCGATCTCGCCAAAGGAGGAGCGGAAATTAAGATGGCAGCGCCTAGATACCTGGACGTGTGAACCACGCTCCTTCTTATTCCTTTGTAAGTAATGCTCTAAGAATGTTGCTTTCTCTTTCTCTACTTGCGACTTTCTCTCCTCCCCCCCCCCCGAGTTAGATGCTCAGTGTGCATATTTATCAATCGTTCTCCACTTTCTTTAGTTAAGCTTGCAAAGTCGTACGAGGATCCCTTGAATCCGGGCAGTTTCCTTCTGATTCAGTTTTGTTCTGAAATTGCAGAGCCAGCAGAAAATAGCTGGCTGGGGAATCCTGGGAGTTGACGTCCAGGCATTGTCAAATTACCAAGTTTAAGAAACGTGGCTCTAGACACCTTAGGTTTCCTACTCCTGCACAGGACAGTACTACAATCTAATTTTTAGTTGAAGAGGCCGGAAGTATTAATATAATTATAAGGACATACATTCTAAATTTGATACAAAGAGTAATTTATAGCCGGTGGGATCATTCTGGATTATAGCAATCAATTTAGTTTAATATATGGCAGTTTAGTAGATTACAAACTGAGATTAACTAAAATGGTCATGAATGTAAATCAGGTGAAATTAAATTGCAGTGATCCGTTGAATGCTTATGTGTGCCTTGCAGAAGCAAATGATACTGTAATTTTTTTCTTTCATATATATATCTATGCACTTGCTATATTCCTGATGGACAGTGCTTTTATCTTCTCTGTATTTTCTGCTATAATGAAAAATGATTTCATAACTAGGCAATTAAATAACATTTAAAAAAAACCAAATGTACTAACCTTGATTCCTAGTGGATGTATGTGTTCACTTAAGGCACTTAGGAGGTTCAGTTGTGAACTGTCTATATTTCACAAAAATATCTTTTGGTAGAGCACAAACTCTTATCTCTGAAAGGTAGATTTCAAGAGCAATTAATGTGAGAGATATAATTTATACTTTTTCAATTTGTCATTTTTGAAGTGGTAGATTCATACATTTTCAAGAAGTGTCCTCAATCTTAACTAACAAACATTTCTTTGCATTCTGTGGCACACTGCCAATATTTATTATATTTAGAGGATTATAGATGAACACATTTCATGAAAGCACAGTCACAATATAGTTATTGTATGGCTATGCCTGCAATTAAAATTTGTTTATTTTAAGTGTATTCTTATTTCCAAAGGAAATATTGCACAGCAATAGTGTTTAGAAAATATGCTTATTTTGTTGGCTTTTGGCTCAAATGTATTTTATTTATTTATTTATTATAATAGCATTTCCATGTAGCCCAGCCAAATACATTTCCATGTAGCCCAGCCAAAGTATTAATAAAAACTGATGTATAGATAGACTGCAAATCTATATTTTTGAAAAAAGTTTTGTTATTAAAAATTCTCTATAAAGTATAATCATTTTATTAAATTAAAGGAATTCATCTTCTGAGAGCTATTACCTAAGGTAAAATTATTTCTTGTCTTCAATAGGATTGCCAACATATTCTGCACAGAATGTGGTTCTTTTGCAATACGCTATTTTTCTTTCCATCATGTTGGGGAAGACAACTGAGTGGAATACTAGATCCAACTAAATGGCAGAATAGACGAATACTAAGATGCAGCAGAACTATTTTTAGTGAAACAGGAAAGTGGGAACAAAATTATACATCAGAGACCAGAAAGAAAGTTGAAAACTGGTGGTGTTCAAGAATAAAGGAATCATTCAGCAAAATCGCAGAAACAGATGTAAGTCTTGCAACAACAATCAAGATTACATGTTTAAAAGATTGTTTTTCCTCTCCCAATTACATAATCCCTACATAAAGCCAAGTTTGTGTAGTGCAACAAGCTAGAAAACCAGGAGTTTAACTTCTACTCCCTCCTTAGGCACAAACCCACTGGGTAACTTTGGGCCAGTCCCTTTTTCTTAGACCTAGGAAGAAGAAATGGCAAACAATTTCCAAATAACCTTGTCCAAAACCTCTGCAGGAATTAGTTGAGCCAGCCACTAGGAATCAACACTGATTCAAAAGTACAAAAACAAACATAATCAATCTTTCTGTCTTTCTTTCTTTCTTTCTTTCTGTCAACCACTGAAAAGTACAAAAATGGACAATCAAACTTGTTTGTTTGTTTATTTATGAAAATGTATACAGCTGCCCAACTCACTCTCAATGACTGGGCATCTTATTAAGATAAAAATCCAATACAAAACAATAAAAAAACAATAGTTCTCACCCCCCTGGCAACAACAGTCAGTCAGTCAATAAGCCACTTGATGAGCTCCATCCCACTCTGGGTTCCCCAGGCCCATTGGCAAAACTAGGTCTTCAGGTTCTTGCAAAGAGACCTCCTTAGGAGAGGGGACCCACAGTATTCCTTGCCTCCTTACTCTGTGGGTCAGATAGTGATGGACCCCAGCCATCCCAACAACAGTTTACCACAATGCGATCAGGAAAGCATTTTCGCTCCCTGAAGGCAAACACAGAAAGAATGAGGAAAAGTTTCTTTCCACAAGCAATACGGACACTTAACCAGGAACTACAAGTACACTCAGGATCACAACAAGAACCATGACTGCATTTAACTCCCACCTTCCCAACTACCCATAACTATTTTTCTAACCCCCACCCTCCCTTCCTACCTTAACTTACCTGCAGTTGCGTAAACATTTCACTGCATATTGTACCATGTATGACTGTGTATGTGACCAATAAATTTGAAATTGAAATTGAACCAGGAGAAGATGCTCCTTCAAATAACTTGGTCGCAAGTCATACAGAATTTTAAATATGACAACCAGTACCTTGAATTGGATCCAGAAGGAAACTGGCAGCCAATGCAGCTCCTGCAGGAGAAGTGATACGTGCACATGTAGGCCTATGCAAAATCATATGGATTGCTGAATTTTGAACCAATTGAAGTTTCCAGATACTTTTCAAGGGCAGTCCATATAGAGCATGTTACTATAGTCAAGACAAGAAGTGACTAGGGCACGATTGACTGTAAACAGGGATAGTTGATCCAGGAAAGTTTGTAACTGGTGCATAAGTTGCAGTTCTGCAAATGCCTTCCTGGCTATGAGTGCTACCTGCTTCCTTGAGCAGGATTAGTTATTCCTGGAGAATGCCCAGATTATGCACTGGGCTTGACTGGGGCAGTGCTACCATATCCAAGATCAAAGATGCAATTTTCCATGGACCAAAGAACCAAAAATCCAGAGTCACTGCATCTTTCCAGAGTTCAGTTTCATCTCCCTATCCAGCCTTTAATAGCTTCCAAACACCGTGAAAGAAAGATCATGGCATTGCTTAACTCACTGTGAGCCAAGACGCATAGCTGAGTGTCATCAGCATATTGATAATACCTTAACCCATAGTGGTGGATGGTCTCACCCAATGGCTTCATGTAGATGTTAAACAGAAGTGGAGAAACTACTGAGCCCTGTAGAACCCTGCAAAACAGAAGATGAGGACCAGACCTCTTGTTTCCTATCAGCACTGACCGACTGCAGCTATAGAGGAAGGAAGTGAACCAAGACAACACCGAACCCCCCAACCCCCAAAGCTGCTCCAGAAAGATACTATGGTTGATAGTATCAAAGGCCACTAAGAAGTAGAGTGAGGATGAATGGACTGTTCATATCCCACTCCCACCAGAGGTCATCAAAAAGTATGACCAATGCTGTTTCCATCACATATCCAGTCCTGAATCCTGATAGGAAAGTGTCTAGAATTGTAGATAATCCATTCCCAGAAACCTCTGGAGCTGCCACATTCTCAATAACTTTCCCCAGAAAGGAAAAATTGGAGACAGGACAAAAATTAGGTTAGAGTTTAACCTAAGAAGAGGGTGGACAGTGTCTTTCAATGCTGGGCAATACCCTCTCCCTACAAAGAAACATTAATCACTGCCAAAACCCACCTGTATGTCACCACTTGAGAAGCTTTCACAAGCCAGGAGGTGCATGGATCTAGAATACACTTTGTGCTTATACTCGTTAGGATCTTGAGCACTTGTCAGAAGCAGCAGGATCAAACTCTTCCCAGATACCTGGGCAAGAACCTGCCCGAGATGCCTCTATTTGACCAGCAACCACACTGACATTTAAATGAAATGATCTGGGCAATTTTGTCTTCCAGAAAATCAGCAAATTCCTCAGTGTGCCCCTTTAGGTGGACCTCTATGTCCTCCTTCACCAGGAGGAGACAGCTCACCTTAAAGAAAGTTGCTGACCCTTATCTGTAGATGTGGTTAGTGCAGAAAAGTACTTATACTTTGCTGCCTGAATTGCTGCAAGGTGGGCTTTAATAGCAGCTCTTACCTGTGTTCGATCAAATTCATCTCTCAACAGTGCTCTAGATGTCTCTTCATCTGTTTCATCCCTCTCAATTCCTCTGTTCACCATGAGGGACCAACAGGTCTATGTGTTAGGAGAGGTTGCATGGTTGTTATGTACATACTACATATTTCTTTTCTCCAGTGGGATCAGCCAGGATATACAGTACATATAGCCTGCACATGCTATTATATAGTATATTCACTCAGAATGCTTATGAATCCCAATAAATTATAAATTAAAATTGCTTATTTCCAAAAACTAAATAAGTAAAATTTGACCTCTTGAGAAAGATGTTAGAATTCATATTATTCTCAAAAAATGTTTATCATGGGAATGTAATGCTGTATGTAACATTTTGGGATCTATTTTATAGGAAATCTTTAGTTATTAAAATGTATCTTGGCAGTTTAAAATAAGCATCATTAAAAAAAGAAAAAATACTATATAGCTTCTGCTCAAAGAGGTTTTTTTTTATTTTTGTTTAGAAATCAAAGCCAAAGTATTACATCCTGTCTATGTTCCCATATCCTTCTGGAAAACTTCACATGGGCCACGTTCGAGTATACACCATAAGTGACACATTAGCATGGTTTCAAAAAATGAGAGGATTTCAGGTATGTATTTTAGAATGATCTTACATCCATCCATCCATCATCAGAGAAAGGTTTTCACATTGATATCTGGACAAAGATGTTAAGAGTTTAGAGAAATTCTGATTAGTTTAGGGAAATTTTTCTGTATGTAATAGTAATTGTATCAATGATGATAAAGCATATTAATGTTGTAAATCTGGAGGATTCTCAATGCATTAGTGATACACTAAATCATTTTCCCAACTAAGAGGGATATGGAGACACAAAACCAGGCTGCGGCCCACTACCAGGCCTGGAGCTGTTCAAAACCAAGCTGCGGAAGTGGCAGACAGATGCATGCACTTACATCCCAACTTCCGCTAATAGCTGGTGAATGCATGTATGCTCCATTTGCACAAGTGGGCATGTGTGCCAGTCACTTGTGCAAATGGAGGTATGCACGCACACTTGCCTACCCCTTGTACAGTCAGGAAATTCATCCTTATTTTCAAGTTGAATCTCCCTGATGAGCTTCCTTCCATAGCTTCTTGTCAGGCACTATGAAGAATAAATCTATGTCCTCTTCCCTATGGCACTCCTTAAGTATTGGAAGACTGCTTGCTATTATGTCTTTTCTGAAGCTTCTCTTCATTAGCTAAACATACTTAGTTCCCTTAGCTGTTCAATGTATGTTTTAACTCCCTTGACAAAAAAAAATCTCTTATATGTTAAGTGGGTTAGATTGTTAAAGGAAAAGTTTTTGTTTGCTCTTAAGAGAAACCTATCCTGCAAACTCTTTCCCTCACTTTCATTATTAACAATATGGCTTTATTGAGATGGATTTTGCTGTTTGTGTATTTTACAAAAAAGCTAATTTACTATCAGATGTTTTATTAATTAGAATTGTTCATGGATTTTATTTAATACATCAACTATATTTTTGAGCTTTGATTCAAATTCAGTAGTTTTATATAATATATCAAAATAGCAAAGAAGAAATGATTCAGAAACTGGAGAACCAGTGGGAGTATCCATATGTTATAGTCCATATTTGTAACTCTCCTTCTTGTCTCACTACAAGAGAATTACAAGAAATGGTTGTTTAATTGTGCCATGATATTTTTTTTATTTGTGGCTATCCTTCCCAATTCCCCTTTTCTCCCTTTTCACTGCTTTTATTCAAACTTAGTTTTGCATTTTCTTTTTTCCCCCAATATATTTTTTATTTATGTATAAATATTCTAAAATTTGAAAATGGTGTGTTGTCCAGGCATTTTGTCAACAGAAAAAAAATGTGTAACAAGAACAACAATAATATAATTATAGCAATAATTATAGTTGTATTATTATATTTGTGCTTACATTAATTATACTAGCATATTTATAATCACACATAACATTCATTTTTTACATATAATCTTTCTTCTTCTAATTTCTACCTCTGGTATCTAACTACTGATAAAACCCAGGTCCCATGTTGAATACTACTCTGTATCTCCTTTATCTTTTATTTTTAATGTTGATCTGTCCATCTCTGAACAGTCCAAAATTTTCTAAATTATATTTTCATCTGATGGGCTGTTCTCATTTTTCCAATATTATGCAAATACAGTTCTCACTGCTGTCAATACATGAAGTATTTAGTCCCTTTATCATAGCTTTCTGTTATTATACCTCTAACAAAAATATTTCCGGCTTTGGATCTATGCTCTGTTAATCATCTTTTCCAACCATATGTGTATTTTAGTCCAATATTCCTTCCCAGAGCTAGGGGATGGGGGTGCCCTACTACTTACCTTTGGATAGTTGGAGCCAGGCCTCATACACCTTGGCCCATTTCTTCTGCATCTGGCAAGCCTTTCCTGAAGACCTCTGTAGCCAATAACAGAGCTCCAGATTGATCTAAGTTTTGTATTTTGTTTTGGTCATTTTATAAGTACTATAGCTCACAAGCCAAAAAAGTATGGGCACTCCTGGCCTAGGCTATTAAAAAATTGCCAAGACCCTGAAACTGAGCTGTAGCACAATGGCCAAGACCATACAGCAGTTTAACAGGACAGGTTCCACTCAGAATAGGCCTCACCATAGTCGAAGTTGAGTGCCCATGCTCAGCATCATATACAAAGGTTGGCTTTCGGAAATAGACATATGAGTGCTTCCAGCATTGCTGCAGAGGTTGAAGGGATTGGGGGGCAGTGTCAGTCTGTCAGTGCTCAGGCCATACCGCCACACAATACATCAAATTGGTCTACAGGGCTGGCATCCCAGAAGGAAGCCTCTTCTAAAGATGATGCAGAAGAAAGCCCACAAATGATTTGCTGCAGACAAGCACTCTAAGGACAAGAATTTCTGGAACCATGTCCTTTGGTTTGGTGAGACCAAGATAAACTTATTTGGTTCAGATGGTGCCAAGCATGTGTGGTGGCAACCAGGTGAGGAGTACAAAGACAAGTGGGTCTTGCCTATAGTCAAGTATGATTGTGGGAACGTCATGGTCTGGGGCTGCATAAGTGCTGCCAGCACTGGGAAGCTACAGTTCATTGAGGGAACCATGAATGCCAACATGTACTGTGACATACTGAAACAGAGCATGATCCCCTCCCTTGGAGACTGAGCCGGAGGGCACTATTCCAACATAATAACAACCCCAAACACACCTCCAAAACAACTGCTGCCTTGCTAAAGAAACTGAGGGTAAAGGTGATTTATTTATTTTATTAATTTAATTTATATACTGCCCCCTCTCCCTAGGGACTCGGGGCGGTGTATAGCCAATAAAATACAAATAACAACAACAATTTAAAACCTAATTAAAATAATTAAATAATAGCTGTCTAATTAAAAACAATATTATAGTTTAAAAAATTGGATTAAAATCAATTAAACCGATGATTAAGATATAACAATAAAATTTAATGTAAAAATTAAATTCAGTTAAAACAAATTAAGTTTCAGTTAAAACCCCAGGGTATCAGGCCAGGCCGGCTTGTTGAAATAAATGGGTCTTCAGGGCACATTGGAAACACCAGAGATCCGTGATAATCCAGATCTCCGGAGGGAGTTCATTCCACAGAGAGGGTGCAGCCATAGAGAAGGCCCGTACCCTCTGGGCTGTCAGACGACACCGTCCTGATGATGGAACCCCGAGGAGGCCAACCCTATGGGAACGCACTGGTCTGCTGGAGGCTGACGATGGCAACAGGCGGTCCCGTAAGTACCTGGGTCCCAAGCCATGGAGCGCTTTAAAGGTAAGCACCAACACCTTGAACTGCACCCGAAAGGCCACAGGAAGCCAGTGCAGCTCACGCAGGAAAGGTGTAACATGGGAGCTCCTAGGAGCTCCCATAATTACCCGCATGGCCGCATTCTGGACCAACTGCAGCCTCCGGATGCCTTTCAAGGGGAGCCCCATGTAGAGAGCACTGGCATAATCGAGACGGGAAGTTACCAGGACAGAAGTGACTATGCGAAGAGCGCCCCGATCCAGAAAGGGTCGCAACTGGGCTATTCTGCAAACCTGATAAAGGGCCCCCCCTGGAGACGGCTGCAATATGATCGTACAATGACAGCTGTGCATCCAGGAGGACGCCCAAATTGCGAGCCCCTTCCGTGGGGGATAAAGTTCCCCCCCCCACGGCTAGCGATAATTTAAACTATCTGGCCGCAGGAAAGCACAGCCACTCGGTCTTGGCAGGGTTGAGCTGAAGCTTGTTCCAACCCATCCAACTCCGCACGGCCTCCAGGCAACGGCTCATCACTTCGACGGCTTCGTTGGGGTGGCCTGGGGTGGAAA